>JAPQWV010001419.1:0-89000 GCA_027422505.1 Craterostigma plantagineum | reverse complement strand
GACTAAAGCAAGTTCTAGATACCATGTAGTCATCTAACGCTCTATTTATAAGTGAGTGTGTGCTAATCCGTTCATCAATAGAGACTTACTGAAAAATCTAAGGCTGCGTTTAGTTTGAAGCATTGGAAAAGATGACGTAAAAAGCCTAAGATAAAAGAATGAGATAACAATCTCATCCAACCACCATATACAGATGTTTAGTTTGTAATTTTGTAAGCACGACATAGAAAGCTATCATGTTACACTTACAAATGTTAATTAATTGTTATATTGCCTATACTTGTTAATTAACAAATTTAGCCCTCACATTTGCAGCTTTGGCAAGAGACCAGACTTGTACTTTTCATTGCTATCACGTACAGAGTTCGACACCTTAATGACATTCAATTCGCACACGAATCTCTCATCTGAATTACTAGTTTACGACATCAACGGAACATTATTCAAGAAAGGATGTAAACGTCAATCGGGCGAGCAGAATAAAAACTCTACTGAACAGAGGATGAACGATCTCGCTTATCGCCTCAACATCTAGTCTTTCGAGAAGAGGCCAAATCTGTTACAGAGTCCTGAGCAAAATAATACGAACATGAAAAGAGACCAACAAATGTCAAACGAAAATCAGCATCTGTCGAAAATTCAAGAAAAATGAAAAATGAAACCTGAACACTGAACTTATTCTAATCGAGTAAAGCTTCTACATACTCGAGGATTGATAAACACTATTGTTTTTTAACCAACATCATAGCTACTATTGGTTTTGTCACCATTGCGGAAACTACATAAGCTTGGACGAAAAAATTCAAAAGTAAAAGAGGCGAACATCTACATGAAATCAACAAGATACACAAGCGAACAACAATTTTCCGTTCCATATAAAAACCCTAACAGAAAAAGCATGATTGTTCAGCTAACTTGGTTAGGGACTGGACTAACTTTACTTTAGCGAGATCCTCTACTGATGTCGAACCAGGTGCGTAGTCGATTTGCTGCTTGAAGTTCTGACCTTCGATTGTATCGGCCTCGGATTTGTTCCTGCGCGACCTTCGATTGTATATCAACCAGATTTGTTCCTGCACAATGTTAGGGATATATCTTGCTAAGGGGTAATGTAGTCATCTTAAAATAATATGGGGTCGACTAATAATCACACCCATCCCCCTGAGGTAAGTTATATTGGGCCCAAGAGATGATAACAACGGGCTGACTTTTTCTAACGGGCTTTACATGGAATATTAATTGGCAAGTGAACACACTTATGTCTGTATAAAATCGATTTATCTGGCCTTATCAATCGAAGTAAACGCAGCCTAAACAAGTAAGAGATATAGTCATACCTTACTTCATGACACGCTTGAGAGATATGATATCCTCGTCGTTGATCCCAACTGATAACACGTGAGTCAATCGAGGAAAGATATTCAAGGAATGACACACCCCAAACTTAGATCGAACATTGTCCTCAATGTTTTAGCTTGCCTTTTTTTTTGTTTTTTTTTTCTTCTTTTTTTCTCTCTTTTTTTTTCTAATAATTTTTTTTTTGAATGCCCCAGAGCTTTGATACTCATATTTCGTTACATCATCTTTTGTAATATAGCTTTGATCTCCAAGGATGTAGAGGCTCCTAGCACGTTCACTGGGTCCCTTTTGTACCTGAAACATTCAACTAAAATTTGGAAGACAACGGAAATTTTAATAATGATAACAAAACTATAATAACCGAGAAAAGTTTAAAGCTCGGGTTGCCTCCCGAGAAGCGCTTGTTTAACGTCATTAGCTCGACGCCTTGACTTTCTAAGGTGTGTTGAGCATTATGGTGGTCTTCTCTTGATTGAATCCACCATTGATGTACAGCTTCAACCGCTGCCCGTTGACTTTAAACGTTCCTTTTCTGGGTCATTGACTCTACCGCACCACAAGGAAAAACTTTAGTCACAGCAAATGGGCCTGACCACCTTGACTTTAGCTTGCCCGGAAACAGGCGAAGCCTAGAATTAAAAAGAAGCACTTGGTCTTCAACAGCAAATTCATTTCTCCGAATATATTTATCGTGCCAAGACTTCGTTCGTTCTTTATGGATCTTTGCGTTCTCGTAAGCCTCATTGCGAAATTCATCCATATGCTTTAGTTGTAGAAAGCGTTTCTTGCCTTTCGGTTTGCATATCCATGTTTAATTGCTTCATCGCCCAATACGCTTTATGCTCTAGTTCCACCGGAAGGTGACATGCTTTTCCATAAACCAATCTGTATGGCGACATTCCAATAGGTGTCTTAAATGCGGTCCGGTATGCCCACAACGTATCATCGATTTTCCTGGCCCAATCTTTTCGAGAGATATTTACCGTTTTCCCAAAATTTGCTTAATCTCACGATTAGATGCTTCTGCTTGTCCATTGGTTTGAGGGTGGTAAGCTAGTGTCGTGCGATGTTTAACACCATAATGCGACAGAAGAGCGTCGAATTGTTTGTTACAAAAGTGAGTTCCGCCATCGCTCAAGATTGCTCGCGAAGTTCCAAACCTAGTGAAAATATTCTTCTTGATAAAGTTGAGAACTGTCTTACCATCGTTCTTTTGCGTAGCTACTGCTTCTACCCATTTAGACACGTAATCTACCGCTAGCAGAATATATTCATTACCGTATGACGATGGAAATGGTCCCATGAAGTCAATGCCCCAGACATCAAATAACTCAACTTCCAACATAGTATTGAGTGGCATCTCATCTCTTCTTGAAATATTTCCTATCCTTTGACAACGATCACAAGCCGATACGGAAGCATGGGCGTCTTTGAATAAAGTCGGCCAATAAAAACCCGATTGTAATACTTTAGCAGCTGTACGATTCCCTCCAAAATGGCCTCCGCACTCAAGAGCATGGCAATGTCGTAATATATCGTGCGCTCCTTCTCCTGAAACACATCTTCGTATAACTTGATCGGCACAATGCTTATATAGATAAGGATCTTCCCAATAATAATGTTTTATATCAGCAAAGAATTTCTTCTTCCCTCGATAATTAAGCTCGGTTGGAATTATCTTCGCTGCAAGATAGTTGACGAAATCAGCATACCATGGAGCTTGCGATATAGCTAAGAGTCGTTCGTCTGGAAAGTTATCATCGACAGTTTGTTTCTTCAATTCATTTTCTTCTGGAAACTCCAAACGAGAGACATGATCTGCTACTAAATTCTCTGTTCCCTTTTTATCTTTAATCTCGACATCGAACTGTTGAAGCAATAGAACCCATCGAATCAGTCGTGGTTTTGCATCCTTCTTTTCCATGAGATACTTGATGGCCGAGTGGTCAGTGTGCACGACCATCTTGTTCCCAATTGAGTATGATCTAAACTTATCGAAGGCGAAAACCATAGCAAGTAACTCCTTCTCGGTTGTGGCATAATTGAGCTGAGCATCGTTGAGAGTTCGACTCGCATAGTAAATGGTATGAAATATCTTGCCCTTACGTTGTCCAAGAACTGCTCCCACTGCATAATCACTTGCGTCACACATCAACTCGAACGGTAAGTCCCAGTCCGGAGCAATCACGACCGGTGCCGACACTAGTTTCGCTTTTATAGCAGAGAAAGCCTCCTCACATGTTGTATCAAAGATAAAGGGCGCTCCTTGAATTAAGAGGCTCGATAATGGCTTTGATATCTTGGAGAAGTCCTTAATAAATCGTCGATAAAACCCAGCGTGTCCCAAGAAACTCCTAATTCCCTTGACGGATGAAGGTGGTGGAAGCTTTTCTATTGTCTCAATCTTTGCCCGATCAACTTCAGTTCCTTTGCGAGAAACCTTGTGACCTAACACAATACCTTCTCGAACCATGAAATGGCATTTCTCCCAGTTTAAAACAAGGTTAGTTTCCCCACAACGTTTCAATACTAAAACAAGGTTATCTCGGCAATTATCGAAAGAACTTCCAATAACAGAAAAATCATCCATGAATACTCAATTGTTTTCTCTACCATATCAGAAAAAATTGCCATCATACATCTTTGGAATGTACCCGGTGCATTGCATAGTCCAAATGGCATTCTACGAAAAGCAAACGTTCCGTACGGGCATGTAAAGGTGGTCTTTTCTTGATCTTCCGGTGCTATAGCAATTTGATTGTATCCGGAGTATCCGTCTAGAAAGCAGTAGTAATCATGCCCTGCCAGTCGATCTAGCATTTGATCAATAAAAGCAATGGAAAATGGTCCTTACATGTGGCTTTATTACGTTTCCGATAGTCGATGCAAACACGCCATCCAGTAACGGGTCTTGTCGGAATTAGTTCATTGTTCTCATTTTTTACCACTGTGACTCCACCTTTCTTTGGAACAACATGTATCGGACTTACCCAAGAGCTATCTGAAATTGGGTAAATTACTCCAGCGTCTAACCATTTTAGGATTTCTTTTCGCACCACATCCTTCACTGTTGGATTTAATCTCCGTTGCGGCTCTATAGAAGGTTTGGTGTCATTTTCCAAGAGGATATGATGTGTGCACATTGACGGGCGAATACCCTTGATATCAGCTAATGTCCACCCGATCGCTGCTTTGAACTCTCGGAGTACTCGAAGCAGCTTCTCCTCTTCTTCATCATTGAGAGATGATGAGATAATAACTGGTAAAGTAGAAGATTCGCCAAGAAATGCACAACGAAGATGGGATGGTAACGGTTTAAGTTCTAGTAGTGGTGGCTTCTCAATAGATGACATGGATCGTGGAGGGCTTTCACCGAGAGCTTCAAAGTATTTTCTTCTATTTGGTTCGAATGAGTCCAGCCACTTCACACACTCATTAATATCTTGTTCATCGATCTCATGTATATCATCTCGCACCAAACTGGATTCCAATGGATCTTCCATGGTAATATGCTTAGGCAGTAGATCTACATTTTCTACACGGAAACAGTTATCGCTTTCATTGGGATACTTAATGGCATTAAACACATTAAATATAACTTGATCTCCATGTACTCTGAGACGAAGTTCACCTGCATGAACATCAATTAATGCCCTCTCTGTTGCTAGGATGGTCTACCCAAGCTTATTGGGATGTCCTTGTCTTCTTCCATGTCAAGCACTATAAAATCGGCAGGGAATATAAATTTGTCGACCTTGACTAAAACGTCTTCAATGATACCTCGTGGATGTTTCAATGATCGATCTGCCAGTTGTAGTGTCACAGTCCTCGGGCTCACTTCACCTAATCCAAGTTTTCTAAAAATGGATAGCAGCATCAAATTAATACTAACGCCTAAATCACACAAAGCTCTTTCAAGTATAGAGTTCCCTATTGTACAAGGGATTGTAAAGCTTCATGGGTCCTTGAGTTTTTTATACGAACCCGAGGCCCGGTCTTGATGAGCAGCCCGCACGAGTCAAAGAGGCCTCAAAACTTCGACCCAAATAAAAGAAATATGAAGAGACATGCGTCCATGGAATTCCATGCATCAATTGACCACATTGCTTTGACCTCATGGGAGTTTGAGCTACTCACTTTGACTACATAGTTATTAGTTTGAGTGGTAATTATCTTTGACTACATTTATAGTTCGATGTTTACTATTATTTTAAGCTTAGACTATAAATATTCGTTGTATGCTGGAAAAAGACACACGTTGATTATTCGATAAACCTTGTGAGTTTATTTTCCTTTCGCTAGTTTCTCGCAAATTAGCCCGGTTTTGCTTCGCAATTCCTTCGACTTATCAACTAGTATTTTCTCGTGCAATTTAGCTAGTTGTGGCGTCAAAACTCTCGCCCAACGCAGCCCGTAATTCAAAGGTGTTAGGCGCCGTCCTAATATTGTTGTTTGAGGGTCGGTTCGGGTCGAGGGGATAGAATTTCGGAAACCGTTCGTTGTGATTCGAAGGAGATAGGTATATCCTATTTTTGTCGTGTCCAACCCTCGCAATTCGTATTCTCCAAATTGCATCCTATCCATTTCCGGTTTGCGTCAGGTGTTATCTTTATTTATTTATCCCATTTTATTTATCGAGCCCGTAGTAGTCCGTGTTTGCGTAGTATCTTTCAAGGACGATCTCAGCTCACGTGCGAACCTCCATCCGGGTTTGTATCAGTTGGTATCAGAGCCTGTCTTCTTGATCGATAGTGTTCGAGTCGAAAAAAAAAAAGAGTAACCAAAAAAAAAAAGAAAAAAAAGGATTCTGAAAAAAAATATCAGCGAAAAAAAAGGAGAAGTCTGCGGAAAAAAAAAAAGAAGAAAAAAAAGCAGAATGAGAAATCGATACAAGGAAAAAGAAAAAAATATAGTTCGGCAATATTATTATTATTATTATTTTTAGTCGTTATTTTCAGTTTATTTTATTTTGTTTTATTTTATTTTTTTCGAGTTTTCGAGTCCGTTATTTTCAGTTTATTTTCAGTCCATCTTCGAGTCTTACGTCGTCCTTACATTGTATTTTCTTCTCTTCTCTTGTCGTTGGAATTCTTAGTCGAGTCGAGCTAAGACGCTTGATTTCGAGTGAAAGGAAAATAATATTTTTAAAAGATAAAAATAAAAAAAAAAGAGAGTGTTGAGTGACCCAAACCCCATACATAAAGCCGAGAGTATACACTTGGTGAGTGATATTTCGGGTTGGGAGGGGTAGGGAAGTGAGGAATATATTAAAAAAAACAGAAAGGAGCATTTCTTGTGCCTTCCTTGACCTCTGGAATTCATAGTCCGATTGTGGTAAGCAGTTCGACCAAGTTAGCTGAAATTATGCCGAGAGAACTTCCACTAGAGGCGACCATAGAAGCACTCAGAAAGGAGTTACAGCAAGCGAATGACAACGGCGACACCATCTTGGCAGAGCTTCGAGGGCTGAAGATAGCCAACCGACGCAGATCTAGCCAAATCTCGAAGTCTCAGCCGCTAAGTCAAGTAAAGACATGGGATCAAAAGGACAAGCCGAACCCAAATGTTGAGTTAAAAAAATCTGAACCAACGGCTGAAAGGTGGCTGGGCAGCAAGGTAACTACGCTACCTTTATCATCGTCAAAGATCATATGTTTTGAATGCTCGGGGAGAGGGCACATCGCTTTACAATGCCCCAATGCTCGGAACGTGATGACATTCGACGATGGAACATACACACGTGCCAGCGAAGAGCCAAAAGTTGATGAGGTAGGGAACGATGGCAGTGAAGGAGATGAGTTAGTGGCTACGAGGATGTTGACCGTTCAAGTGACGGAGGAGGAGAGCCACATCGAGGGACCGGAACGCCACCAAACCGGAGAGCATCAAGAAACTCATGTTCTTACTGATTCGAGTTTGCTTTCAGCTGAAGATGGACAACGTGCTTGCGTTCCATTTGTTGGTGTCGCAGTGATCAAAGGTGAACAAGAGAAAATAAGGGCTGATGCATTTGACTTCCATGGTGCATCTCGGCCGGTGTTGAGAGTACCACAACAGCCCTTTCTTAAAAACGATGCCATGGTGAATATAATTGCCCGGACTAGTAACATTCAAGGTGCAGCAGGTGCATTTAGTAAAATTGGGCAGAATACAATGGGCAATCCGAGCTCCGATAGAGAGGAGCGAACAACAGCCAAGAAGGAATTTCACGAGCTAGTGCGAGCTAATACCAACAAGGGGATCACGCAATTCGTGAGTGCAAACCATGGTCGAAAGAGCTTCGTGTTTGATCCCGGCGGCTGGAGTCGGATTGTTATGCAAGGAGTCGGGCAAAATACTTGGATTCGAGGACGAATCCTTTCCAAGGGAAAGGAGATGATACGAACCCGAGGCCCGGTCTTGATGAGCAGCCCGCACGAGTCAAAGAGGCCTCAAAATTTCGACCCAAATAAAAGAAATATGAAGAGACATGCGTCCATGAAATTCCCTGCATCAATTGACCGCATTGCTTTGACCTCATGGGAGTTTGAGCTACTCACTTTGACTACATAGTTATTAGTTTGAGTGGTAATTATCTTTGACTACATTTATAGTTCGATATTTACTATTATTTTAAGCTTAGACTATAAATATTCGTTGTATGCTGGAAAAAGACACTTTGATTATTTGATAAACCTTGTGAGTTTATTTTCCTTTCGCTAGTTTCTCGCAAATTAGTCCGGTTTTGCTTCGCAATTCCTTCGACTTATCAACTAGTATTTTCTCGTGCAATTTAGCTAGTTGTGGCGTCAAAACTCTCGCCCAACGCAGCCCGTAATTCAAAGGTGTTAGGCGCCGTCCTAATATTGTTGTTTGAGGGTCGGTTCGGGTCGAGGGGATAGAATTTCGGAAACCGTTCGTTGTGATTCGAAGGAGATAGGTATATCCTATTTTTGTCGTGTCCAACCCTCGCAATTCGTATTCTCCAAATTGCATCCTATCCATTTCCGGTTTGCGTCAGGTGTTATCTTTATTTATTTATCCCATTTTATTTATCGAGCCCGTAGTAGTCCGTGTTTGCGTAGTATCTTTCAAGGACGATCTCAGCTCACGTGCGAACCTCCATCCGGGTTTGTATCAGTTGGTATCAGAGCCTGTCTTCTTGATCGATAGTGTTCGAGTCGAAAAAAAAAAAGAGTAACCAAAAAAAAAAGAAAAAAAAGGATTCTGAAAAAAAATATCAGCGAAAAAAAAGGAGAAGTCTGCGGAAAAAAAAAAAAGAAGAAAAAAAAAGCAGAATGAGAAATCGATACAAGGAAAAAGAAAAAAATATAGTTCGGCAATATTATTATTATTATTATTTTTAGTCGTTATTTTCAGTTTATTTTATTTTGTTTTATTTTATTTTTTTCGAGTTTTCGAGTCCGTTATTTTCAGTTTATTTTCAGTCCATCTTCGAGTCTTACGTCGTCCTTACATTGTATTTTCTTCTCTTCTCTTGTCGTTGGAATTCTTAGTCGAGTCGAGCTAAGACGCTTGATTTCGAGTGAAAGGAAAATAATATTTTTAAAAGATAAAAATAAAAAAAAAAAGAGAGTGTTGAGTGACCCAAACCCCATACATAAAGCCGAGAGTATACACTTGGTGAGTGATATTTCGGGTTGGGAGGGGTAGGGAAGTGAGGAATATATTAAAAAAAAACAGAAAGGAGCATTTCTTGTGCCTTCCTTGACCTCTGGAATTCATAGTCCGATTGTGGTAAGCAGTTCGACCAAGTTAGCTGAAATTATGCCGAGAGAACTTCCACTAGAGGCGACCATAGAAGCACTCAGAAAGGAGTTACAGCAAGCGAATGACAACGGCGACACCATCTTGGCAGAGCTTCGAGGGCTGAAGATAGCCAACCGACGCAGATCTAGCCAAATCTCGAAGTCTCAGCCGCTAAGTCAAGTAAAGACATGGGATCAAAAGGACAAGCCGAACCCAAATGTTGAGTTAAAAAAATCTGAACCAACGGCTGAAAGGTGGCTGGGCAGCAAGGTAACTACGCTACCTTTATCATCGTCAAAGATCATATGTTTTGAATGCTCGGGGAGAGGGCACATCGCTTTACAATGCCCCAATGCTCGGAACGTGATGACATTCGACGATGGAACATACACACGTGCCAGCGAAGAGCCAAAAGTTGATGAGGTAGGGAACGATGGCAGTGAAGGAGATGAGTTAGTGGCTACGAGGATGTTGACCGTTCAAGTGACGGAGGAGGAGAGCCACATCGAGGGACCGGAACGCCACCAAACCGGAGAGCATCAAGAAACTCATGTTCTTACTGATTCGAGTTTGCTTTCAGCTGAAGATGGACAACGTGCTTGCGTTCCATTTGTTGGTGTCGCAGTGATCAAAGGTGAACAAGAGAAAATAAGGGCTGATGCATTTGACTTCCATGGTGCATCTCGGCCGGTGTTGAGAGTACCACAACAGCCCTTTCTTAAAAACGATGCCATGGTGAATATAATTGCCCGGACTAGTAACATTCAAGGTGCAGCAGGTGCATTTAGTAAAATTGGGCAGAATACAATGGGCAATCCGAGCTCCGATAGAGAGGAGCGAACAACAGCCAAGAAGGAATTTCACGAGCTAGTGCGAGCTAATACCAACAAGGGGATCACGCAATTCGTGAGTGCAAACCATGGTCGAAAGAGCTTCGTGTTTGATCCCGGCGGCTGGAGTCGGATTGTTATGCAAGGAGTCGGGCAAAATACTTGGATTCGAGGACGAATCCTTTCCAAGGGAAAGGAGATGATACGAACCCGAGGCCCGGTCTTGATGAGCAGCCCGCACGAGTCAAAGAGGCCTCAAAATTTCGACCCAAATAAAAGAAATATGAAGAGACATGCGTCCATGAAATTCCCTGCATCAATTGACCGCATTGCTTTGACCTCATGGGAGTTTGAGCTACTCACTTTGACTACATAGTTATTAGTTTGAGTGGTAATTATCTTTGACTACATTTATAGTTCGATATTTACTATTATTTTAAGCTTAGACTATAAATATTCGTTGTATGCTGGAAAAAGACACTTTGATTATTTGATAAACCTTGTGAGTTTATTTTCCTTTCGCTAGTTTCTCGCAAATTAGTCCGGTTTTGCTTCGCAATTCCTTCGACTTATCAACTAGTATTTTCTCGTGCAATTTAGCTAGTTGTGGCGTCAAAACTCTCGCCCAACGCAGCCCGTAATTCAAAGGTGTTAGGCGCCGTCCTAATATTGTTGTTTGAGGGTCGGTTCGGGTCGAGGGGATAGAATTTCGGAAACCGTTCGTTGTGATTCGAAGGAGATAGGTATATCCTATTTTTGTCGTGTCCAACCCTCGCAATTCGTATTCTCCAAATTGCATCCTATCCATTTCCGGTTTGCGTCAGGTGTTATCTTTATTTATTTATCCCATTTTATTTATCGAGCCCGTAGTAGTCCGTGTTTGCGTAGTATCTTTCAAGGACGATCTCAGCTCACGTGCGAACCTCCATCCGGGTTTGTATCAGTTGGTATCAGAGCCTGTCTTCTTGATCGATAGTGTTTGAGTCGAAAAAAAAAAAGAGTAACCAAAAAAAAAAAGAAAAAAAAGGATTCTGAAAAAAAATATCAGCGAAAAAAAAGGAGAAGTCTGCGGAAAAAAAAAAAAGAAGAAAAAAAAAGCAGAATGAGAAATCGATACAAGGAAAAAGAAAAAAAATATAGTTCGGCAATATTATTATTATTATTATTTTTAGTCGTTATTTTCAGTTTATTTTATTTTGTTTTATTTTATTTTTTTCGAGTTTTCGAGTCCGTTATTTTCAGTTTATTTTCAGTCCATCTTCGAGTCTTACGTCGTCCTTACATTGTATTTTCTTCTCTTCTCTTGTCGTTGGAATTCTTAGTCGAGTCGAGCTAAGACGCTTGATTTCGAGTGAAAGGAAAATAATATTTTTAAAAGATAAAAATAAAAAAAAAAAGAGAGTGTTGAGTGACCCAAACCCCATACATAAAGCCGAGAGTATACACTTGGTGAGTGATATTTCGGGTTGGGAGGGGTAGGGAAGTGAGGAATATATTAAAAAAAAACAGAAAGGAGCATTTCTTGTGCCTTCCTTGACCTCTGGAATTCATAGTCCGATTGTGGTAAGCAGTTCGACCAAGTTAGCTGAAATTATGCCGAGAGAACTTCCACTAGAGGCGACCATAGAAGCACTCAGAAAGGAGTTACAGCAAGCGAATGACAACGGCGACACCATCTTGGCAGAGCTTCGAGGGCTGAAGATAGCCAACCGACGCAGATCTAGCCAAATCTCGAAGTCTCAGCCGCTAAGTCAAGTAAAGACATGGGATCAAAAGGACAAGCCGAACCCAAATGTTGAGTTAAAAAAATCTGAACCAACGGCTGAAAGGTGGCTGGGCAGCAAGGTAACTACGCTACCTTTATCATCGTCAAAGATCATATGTTTTGAATGCTCGGGGAGAGGGCACATCGCTTTACAATGCCCCAATGCTCGGAACGTGATGACATTCGACGATGGAACATACACACGTGCCAGCGAAGAGCCAAAAGTTGATGAGGTAGGGAACGATGGCAGTGAAGGAGATGAGTTAGTGGCTACGAGGATGTTGACCGTTCAAGTGACGGAGGAGGAGAGCCACATCGAGGGACCGGAACGCCACCAAACCGGAGAGCATCAAGAAACTCATGTTCTTACTGATTCGAGTTTGCTTTCAGCTGAAGATGGACAACGTGCTTGCGTTCCATTTGTTGGTGTCGCAGTGATCAAAGGTGAACAAGAGAAAATAAGGGCTGATGCATTTGACTTCCATGGTGCATCTCGGCCGGTGTTGAGAGTACCACAACAGCCCTTTCTTAAAAACGATGCCATGGTGAATATAATTGCCCGGACTAGTAACATTCAAGGTGCAGCAGGTGCATTTAGTAAAATTGGGCAGAATACAATGGGCAATCCGAGCTCCGATAGAGAGGAGCGAACAACAGCCAAGAAGGAATTTCACGAGCTAGTGCGAGCTAATACCAACAAGGGGATCACGCAATTCGTGAGTGCAAACCATGGTCGAAAGAGCTTCGTGTTTGATCCCGGCGGCTGGAGTCGGATTGTTATGCAAGGAGTCGGGCAAAATACTTGGATTCGAGGACGAATCCTTTCCAAGGGAAAGGAGATGATACGAACCCGAGGCCCGGTCTTGATGAGCAGCCCGCACGAGTCAAAGAGGCCTCAAAATTTCGACCCAAATAAAAGAAATATGAAGAGACATGCGTCCATGAAATTCCCTGCATCAATTGACCACATTGCTTTGACCTCATGGGAGTTTGAGCTACTCACTTTGACTACATAGTTATTAGTTTGAGTGGTAATTATCTTTGACTACATTTATAGTTCGATATTTACTATTATTTTAAGCTTAGACTATAAATATTCGTTGTATGCTGGAAAAAGACACACTTTGATTATTTGATAAACCTTGTGAGTTTATTTTCCTTTCGCTAGTTTCTCGCAAATTAGTCCGGTTTTGCTTCGCAATTCCTTCGACTTATCAACTAGTATTTTCTCGTGCAATTTAGCTAGTTGTGGCGTCAAAACTCTCGCCCAACGCAGCCCGTAATTCAAAGGTGTTAGGCGCCGTCCTAATATTGTTGTTTGAGGGTCGGTTCGGGTCGAGGGGATAGAATTTCGGAAACCGTTCGTTGTGATTCGAAGGAGATAGGTATATCCTATTTTTGTCGTGTCCAACCCTCGCAATTCGTATTCTCCAAATTGCATCCTATCCATTTCCGGTTTGCGTCAGGTGTTATCTTTATTTATTTATCCCATTTTATTTATCGAGCCCGTAGTAGTCCGTGTTTGCGTAGTATCTTTCAAGGACGATCTCAGCTTACGTGCGAACCTCCATCCGGGTTCGTATCAGTTTGGTGGTAACTTCTTTTGTATAATGGCACTACATTCTTCAGTAAGCGCTACAGTTTCATATTCTCCTAACTTTCTCTTCTTCGACAATATATGTTTCATGAACTTCGCATAGCTGGGCATCTGTTCAAGAGCATCGGCAAAAGGTATGTTGATGTGCAATTTTTTAAATATTTCAAGAAATTTAGAATATTGTTGCTCAAGATCATTCTTGAGACGTTGTGGGAACAGAATTCGAGGCTTAGGTTTTTCAGAAGGTCGAGACTTAAGCTCCAAAGTTTCAACGTTCTTTTCTTCAGATGTATCAGTTTCTACTTTGGATGAGTTCACTTTCTTATTCTTGACCGATGACTCCAATTCCTTGACACTCCTTAGTGTTATCGCCTTGCAATGTTCTTTGCCTTCTCACTTTGGATTAGCCTCTGAGTTACTAGGAAAAGATCCTAATGGCCTTTCACCTATAATCTCCGCCATTTGACTCACCTGAACTTCTAAATTGCGGATTTGCGCTGATTGGTTCTGCATGTTGGTCCTCATTTCGTTGATAAGTTGTGTCTGTTAAGTAGCCATTTTCGCCAAAGCCTCTTCCCAGCTTGCTCTCTTCTCATGCGGTTGATTGTTATGTTCTGGTTGTAGAGAGTTCTGATTATTCTTCCACGAAAAGTTTGGATGATTACGCCACCCTGGATTGTAGTTGTGTGAATAAGGATGTTTGGTTGACGATTGTAGTTTCCAACATATTGTGCTTGCTCCATTGATAATTGTTTGGTTGCTTGACATTCAGAACTCTGATGCGGTCCTCCACAAAGATTGCATTCAACACTAGGCAAGTGAATGGAATTGACTGAGGCCTGACTTGTTTGAAGTTGCTTCGTTAGATTCGCCACTTGAGCGACCAATTGAGCAATCGGATCATTTTTAACAATTGTTGTTGTGTTCCCTGCTCGCTCTACTGGCCACTGATAATTGTTATTGGCGACACTATCAACTCGTACGCTTGATCAGCGGTCTTCTTCATGATTGTCCCTCCAGCAGAAGCATCGATGGCGGCTCTTTCAGCACTACCTATAGCGTTGTAGAAGCTAAAGATTCATAAATCTATCCTTAAATCTATCCCATGATGCGGACACTTTCTCATCAGCTCCTTAAATCTATCCCAAGATTCATAAAGTGACTCGCCATCGATTAGAGTAAAGTGAGTGATCTCCTTGAGTATCTGTTGTTTCTTCGCAGGTGGAAAGAATCTGGCAAGGAATTTACTAGCAAGCATGTCCCATGTTGTACTTGAATTGGTTGGAAGGGAATTCAGCCATGCCTTCCCTTTATCACGTAGAATGGGAACAGTCGCAGCCGTAATGCATCGTCTGAAACTCCATTATATTTGAGAGTAGCACAGATTTCCAAGAAGTTATCGATAGCGTTTGGATCTTCGCTCGGTAATCCATAAAATGGAATTTGTTGGATCATTTGAAATGTTATTGGCTTAAGCTCAAAGTTATTCGGAGGAAGCGGTGGGCGCCTAATAGCAGATTGAGTGCCAACAAAGGGAGTTGCGTATTTGCAGAGCGGCAGATCATGGTTTTCGTTCTCCCCGTTATTGTTTTCGTTGTCAGCCATGGCTGATTGTGTTTGGTTGACTGCTTGCTTCTTCTTTTTTCGATTTTCCCGACAAGCTCGCTCGATCTCCGAATTTAAAGGGAGTAAGTTAGCGCTCCCAAACTTTCGCATAAACCGTTAAACACCTTAATGCGCTAATAAAAATAAAATAATAAAAATAAAATAATAATAGTAACAATAATAATAGTAGAGGTAATAATAATAGTAGTGAAAATAATAATAATAATATTTATAATAATAACAATAAGTTCAAAGTAAGACTAGAATTATTTGGTATCGATATTAGTAAAAAGCACAGTCCCCGGCAACGGCGCCAAAAACTTGTGGCGAAAACTTCGTAAACACGCAAGTGCACGTATCGTTCTAACAAGTAATAGTGTACGTAAGTACGGATATCGAACCGAAAGGACTGTGTTACTAAGTACCGAAATTATGTTAATTCTAGTTTTATTTGAACAATCGCAAGTTGATAGTTGATGAAACGATAACAAAAAAATGCGCAGATAAATAATAAAACACGATTAAAAAGGTAACTACCAAATGAATAACGAAGCACGACGAAACGATCAATCAAAGATAAACCTGGGGACTCCGACTTCGCCGATGACAATCATGCTATTGATTTCAGTTTTCAAAGGAATACTCAATTTTATGTTGACGATGGATTTTTCCGTTGTAATTATCAATCTATCTCTAGCATCGATAACCTATTCTAACATGCGAATCCTACATCTCTGTTCTAATGGTATCATAATCAATGGACACGTCCAGATAATCACCTCCCAATCTCATATCTAAACACCTATTCATACGAAAGTTGATCAGAATTTCGTAAGCATTAACAACAGATTATGATACTCAACATAACATTAAGGTCTTAATAGCATACGAGCTGAAAATCAATAGCAATCATGTCTGGCTACATCGTAACCCCAGATAACGGAATTAGAACATATTATAAGTCAACAAAAGCATTAAAGTAATCATGTTCATAATAGGAGATAAATAGAGAACGGGAAACGTATCGAATAAGTAGTCGGTTCGTATTTTGCTCGCCCCGTCTCTTGGTGACTGTAACGACCCTACTTCTCAAATACGTATTTAGGCGGATTTACGCAGCGAAAAACAGCGGAAAGCCCATTTAGTAAAAACTTTTTAAAATATAATAATATTCATGTACAGGGCCGAAACCCCAAAGTCTAAGTCCGAAAATATAAAATGTTTAACAACACACACTTTTATTATTGGGCCGAAACCCAAAGAGTAAAAACATGAAATATAATTTAAAACACTCCACAGGTCACGTCCCATGTACTGCACCTCACTCAATAGACCGTGGAGTCACCGCCGTCAGCCGCCTCACCTACATACGTAAACCCTGAGCTTTTGCCCAGTAGATGAAAACATGCAATGCAAATGCTTTCACACCCCAATCCCGATATAACTCACAAAATACACGATCGACTCTTTTCTCATATCTCATTTCATCACATCACATCGGGGTCCGAGGCTTAGGTACTAAAGGCAACACGCGCACGCAGGGGTCCGTAGCTCGGGAGGCCCCACTCCCCACAAGGGGTCAGTAGCTCGGGAGGCCCCACTCCCTCCATATAAAGTGCGCCTTAGTCCTAACCTCACTTATACAACTCATCTACCATTTCTCATTTATAAACCATCTCACTCACTTCTCCGTACAATACTCTCATGACTCCGCACTCCCCTCGTAACACGTGTATGCAAATGCCGTGCAAATAAAAATGCAACATATAACATATCCTTTCCACATTTCTATATTACATATCGGCCCGAGGTAACAGCTCGGCCAGATTCCAAGAATCAACACTCAAATTCGGGCCAAAAGTCCGCTTTCCGATTTTTAATCGGCCCGAAACCGTAACCACCGAACTCCCTCTCGATCTTATACTAAAATTGTAAGTTTAATTCTTTCTACCTCACGACTCTGATTTCACCCCAACGCCAGCTTTAGTTTAAGTTCCAAAAATATTTTAGAAATTATCAGTCTTTCCCAAATTTAAAATTATTAAGCTCTATATCAAATTTCCAGAAATTACAATTTTTGCTCCGAAACCTTTGAAAATTTACAATTAACCCCAGACGAATATTTTTAATAATAATTGAGCCCCAAGACTTTTGAAAATTCTCCATTTAACCGTAGCCGAGATACTTAATATTTATTTGGTACTTGGAAATTTTTCCGAAATTTTATAATTAAACCCCGACCGAAATATTTAATATTTATTTAATACCTCAGAATTTCAGAAGAATTGCGGAAAGGCCCCAATTGACTTTAATAATAATATTTATCTAGTTTCCTCGGGAATTCTGAAATCATATAGATCCCTAACCAAAATTTTATTATTTAAACTTTCGATCTTTATACAATTCACCCCAACCAAATTTTGATAATATTTATTTTTAGTCCGCGAGTTTCAAAAATTCAATTTTTAACGCCAACCAATTTTTATAGATTATTTATTTAAGCCCCAAAAATTTCTAAATATTTAATTTTGACCCCAACCAAATTTAATGATTATTTATTTAAGCCCCAAAAATTTCTAAATATTTAATTTAATAACCCCAACAAATTTTTAATCCTCTATTCGGAATTTTACAACACAGACTCCCTGGATTTTGTAAAATTTCGATTAAGTCCCAAAGTTTTAAAAATAACTATTTTATACGGCTGTTTTGCGACAGTTTCGGATTTCTCAATGATCACAAGGTAAATGATGTTCGATGGACCTGAAATATTAACCACACATAAAGGACTTGCAAATATTAATTCTGCCAAAAGGAATTTTTAATCCGAGGTCTGATTGTGAGATACGAATTTTTGAATCTCTTGGCCGAAATGGATAAAGATAACCCTAGAAAACCCTAATTCTCCCCTAGTTTTGCTCTATCCTCTTAATCTAAAGTCATCTATCCCTATTTCCAAATATTCATAGTTCTAAAATTTCTCAATCTCATGCTCCCTAAGCTAACCAACGAAAAATTCGTGCAAGCAAATTATTATTATCACATAAACACGAAGTATTCGATGAATAACATGCAATACACGTAAAATACACATATCCTAATATTGTTTACGTATGTAGGTGATCTTCACCTACCTTACGTCCGTAGAGTGTGACCTTACGGGTTATTTTTACGTGATCCCGATCGATCTCGAGCTCCTCCACGTGTCCGCGGATTTTTCTCCTCCTCCCTTTCTTTCCTTCTCTTCTTCTCCCCCCTTTTCTTTTTTTTTTTTTCTTCTGTCCTTTCTTTCCTTCTCTCTTTTTCCCTTCTTTTCTCTTTCTTTCCTTCCCTCTCTCACGTTTTCTCTCCCTCCCTTCTCTTTTCTCTTTGGTTTAGTAGTTATCATTTTGTTCTCATGTAAAGAGATGAGATGTATTAGATGGGGATGCCTTGTTCTTATTCTAGTGATTAGGTGATTTTATTCTCTTTTGGTTAAGAAATATCCAAGCTCATGGAGGTGCATTAGGTATTATACTTTTTTTATTTCCTTTCTCCCTCTCTCTCGCCAACTCCCCCTCTCTTCTCCCCTCTCTTCTTGTCTCTTTTTCTCTTTCCTTATTTGATTAATTAGATCTTATCTTTGTGGTTTAAAGTGTTGTATTAGGTTTATTTTATTTTGTTTGTTTTATTTTGTTTTGTTTTGTTTCTTATTCCATTAATAATATAAGAACATGGGACAAGGTGATGAGGTGGGGTGCTTTTGGTTTTATTACCTCATTATGTAAAGATATTTATTGTATAGTTATTATTTTATTTTATTGTACCAACCTCACATGGAGGTACATATTTATTTATTTTTCTCTTAATTTATTTCAGCCATAATTAAATTATTATTATTCCTATTATTATTTTTAAAGTATTTATTTATTTGGGCTTTCTTGTTTTCGGCCCAATTAAAATTTATTAAAGGACTCAACTCCCAACCTTTTATTGTGGGGCATTATTTTCTTCATTTGGCCCATAAATAAATTTTTTGGTCCATTTAAACTTTTCGGGCGCAATTGTAAATTTTGGGCTCGTTTCGAAAAGAAATCGTTTCTTGTTCGAAAGTCGATTTCGTACGTTTCGAATATTATTGAAGTAATCCTGTATAAATTTTGCAGGTATTACAGTGACCGTCGTCTGCCTTCTATCGGTCTCCAAGGTTCCTGGCTGCTCTTCTCATGTCCGCTGCCCCTGTCCAAACGTTGCTGCTGTTCGTACGTAAGGAAGTCTGCTCAAGGGTGTATATGGTATATCCTTCTTTGAGTCCTTTCGTCGAACAGTTGGTGTGCATGTGAGGATGGTGCAACTATGAGCAAGAATTTCCCACTGCCCCTCGTGACCTACTCCAGCTGAGGAATGAGCTGTTAAGTACCATCTTTTGAATGAGTGTGCCGCCGAGTGAAGTCCGTGCTAGGTACGTGAGTGAAAGGGTAGTGAGATGCGATGGTGTGAGAGTGATGTGGATGATGGCAGTGTGAAGAGTGACGTGGTTGTTGTGCCAGAGAGCTTCCTTAATGCTTGCTGCCAGGTGAGCGCCCAAGAAAGGTGCAGATGCGTGCTTCCCTTTGAGCTGTATGCTTCGTTTAAGATGTCTAAGGTGGCTACTTGGATAAAACAAACATGTATGTTGAGTATTGGGTCGATGGCAGCACAAGTGTTAAGCTGCCCACCTCCCTGCTTCCTCGTCAGTTTGGGAGTGTTATTAGAGAGCTGCTTTCTTTATTTTCTTCCCCCCTTTTTTCTCTGTCGATGCTTGTTCTCCTTATACTGCTCTCGCCATTAGAAAACATCTTTTTCCGTTCTCGCATTCAACGCCTTTTTCCATGTTATGCGGATGATTTGTTTCAATATTTCACGGATGTCTCCCTCAGCCTCGTCAATGGAGGAATGGACCGACAGATTAATTTGACCAAATCTCGTAAATTGCAAAACAACCCCAAATCTATGTAAACATTGCAGAATGACCCCAACAAAGAGAAAAACTATCAAAATAGCTTAAAATACCCACATTAAGCTTAAACCACGACTTATAGTCCCGCAATTGACTCGAAATAAATCCCCGAAAGATCAGCTAATATCGACGCATCACTTATCGTGAAAGGATGATTTTTGCTAGGAATTTTGTGAGTAATTAGGATACATATGCGTAGTCTACTTCTTTCTTACATGGTGAACTTGGCGATACTTGATAGATTCGTACACATAATCCTATTTTTGTGCGATTTTTGAACCTACGAGCTTTTTGCTCATTTCTTTGGTTGCGTGAACATCCTTAATTAATTTCTCTTCAGAACTTGCTTGTGTGTTACGTTTTGAAACTACTTAAAGTGCGATTGCGTGAAATTGAGGAAGACATTAGGAATTCAGTCCATAGCCAAAGTATCCAACCACGCCTGGCCCCCGTAGTTAACGACTTGAGCCTGAGCCTTTTATTTGAGAAAACCTGGGAACTATAAACAGCTGACCTGAGAAGCTTTCAGATATCATCTTACCCGATCTATAGAGAAAGTGGAGGTTGAGTGCCAATGTCGAAAAGCATAGCCCGACAGTTATTCAAAACAAAAAACCCTTAGATAATCTGTTAGTAAGAACTCCTCCATCGATAATTTTTCACTCGCAAAGGGACTGAGAGAAGAGGGGCTTAATGACATGAGAAGGGGAGTTTAGAAACGTGGGAAAGATGCTAAGAACCCTTCCTTCCATAATCTCTCATGCTCATGAAAAAAAAAATGAGAGAAGAAGGGCTTAGTCAAGATTGAAAAATAAAATCAAAGACGGCAAGAGCTAACCACGATGTATGCGGCACGCTATCAAACAACGGCACGACACCGACATGACAACTTTGATATTGTCGATTGAAGTTTATTCTCCAATATAGTCAGCTGAGCCCTACTATAACCCGAAAAAGATCTTCCGGTTCACATTTGATCATGAAAGTGGTAGATTTTCGAATCACTTGCAAGCTTATGGTAGAGATTAGATTAGCGCATGACCCGAGCGATATCACTGGCATCTTAACATACGTTTAGTGATCTGAGTGAATCTCTGTGAGGTGCTGATTTTGATAGGTATCGCTAAAGGAGTCGTGTAGTTAGTCGTTGATTTCGAATATGCTTTCTGACTTTACTCGCATTTATTCCTATGTGATTTCGTTCTTAACTGATATGTAGCATGATTTTATCCTTTTTAAATGCCATTATTATTTCTTTGCTTGAGGGCAAGCAAACGCTTAAGTGTGGAGAGATTTGATGAATTAAAATTATATCGTATTTTATACCCCGTAAAAGCAAAATATCGGTTGTTATTTCTTTGAATTTCCCTCGATATCATACGTACTACGTTTATATTTGATTTTGACAGATATTGGGAGAAAGAATTACAACCGGGAATATTCGGGCTTGAATTAATTTGAGGATCGTCACGCTAATTATCGGCCCAAAAACAAATTGAGCTCAAGATAAATTCAACACAAACTTCAACCCATTAAGCCATAATTGAAGTGCTGGGACACCCTCCAAAGAGGATAAGAATTTCAACGCCACATTTTCTAACATTTGAAGACACAATTACTTTGAAAAAAAAAAAAAAGACACAATTACGAATAAGCTGCTCAAGGCAACCAAAGTCAAGAACAAAGACCGATTATTCGGGAGGCTGTCGTGCGTGAAAGACTGCTCTATGTCTGCCAATTGGGTTTTAATTGCTATAAAAGGAGTCTCAGCTAGGAGAATTGGGAGAGACGACGCATAAAAAAAAAAGCACTCCAAAGAGCCCTCTGAATAATCGACATCCTCCAGGCCATTAGATAAAATCATATATGGCTGAGGAGAGTTTGAGCACGTTGTTCGCAGGGCTGATCCATGGACTGTGAAGCGAAGGCGAGGAACTGCGACTGATTGAGCTGTGAGCGGGTGCACGGGGACTGACCAAAGGCAGATCTGAGCCGAGCACGGGCCGGGACTGCAGCTGAGAGCGACCGACGGACGTAGCGAACTGACTCGTGGGCTGCTTCGGCTGTGACGGGCCGCAGGCGTAGGAGGAGCAGCAAACAAGAAGTACAAAAGAAGGGCAAGGAAAAGGTTGAAGCAACTCGCCCAGAATCTGCTCGACAAAAGTCCTCAACGAAGGATCAACCACAAAGGCGAAATTCAGGGAAGAAATTATGAATTTCTTGTTGTTATTTATGTCTCTCGTCGTGTTGGTGTTTCGTATGAGTAGTTAATCTCGTAGTATTTGAGATAAAGATGAACCCTAGCGATATCGTACGTGTTTAAAAGTATTATTGTTTTGGCTATTATTACGACTCGGTTACGAATTACGATATTATTTTGATTACGTCTATGTGATTAAGATAATTTTTGGGGAAATCGTAAGCTGCGCTCGAGAGAGGCGCTAACGATTAGACCACTCGTAAACGAGCGGAGCAAATTCTTCGCTAGAAATAGATTGAACTACCCCGCCAGATTAGAGTCAAATCTAATAGCGGGATTCATCGTTATTTATTGGGGCCTGCGATTAATTAAGTTAGGGAAGCTTGGCCAGCTATTTAAGACGTAGATTAGTTGTGACGATTCGAAGCGAGTAAGCGCAGTTTCGCCCAATCGTAGAAACCCGTATACTTACTATCGGAATCCTCACGGTCTAATAATTAGCTAAAATATTTAGCATGTTTGACTTCGATCGAGCTAGGGGTCTTCGAAGTCTCGGATACGTTCGCTTTCATAAAGTCGTCCCAACCCCGCAATCGTTATTTTATCGAATTTTTACTTTTGTGTTTATCTTTAATTTAGTTTAGCGTTATTTAGATTTCTATCAAATCAAAAATATCTACTAGAATATTTAAATGACGGTTTTCTAAAGTATATAGTTCATTTGGGTTCGATACTCGAATACTTCCCATTTTTATACTATTTTTTAGGTACACTTGCCTGTTGAGCGTGGGATAGTTCGTCGATATTAGTTTTATTTTTATTACTCGATCCGCTCGATCAAGTTTTTTGGCGCCGTTGCCGGGGAACTATTGATTTTTGGAAAACTATAGTTTATTATTCTAGCTATTATTATTATTATTTTTATTAGTATTATTATTGTTATTATTCTTATTGTGTGTCAGTTATCTATTATCATTATTCGGATTATTATTATTATTATTGTTATTATTATTTACGAGTATTTTATTAGTACTATTATTTTATTCTTATTATTTTTACCATTTATTGTTATTATTATTGTGTGTCACTTATCGTTATTATTTTTATTATTTACGAGTACTTCTTTTTCTCTTATTCTAGGTAAATCGGAGGCAAAGTAATCGCCAGAAATGTATGACGTCACCGACAAAACAGCGCTCAACGCTAAGTTCGACGTCCTACAACAACAAATTACAGCAAACGGCCTTCAGATGCAGACCTTAATGAATGCAGCCTTACTGCATCTTACAACGAAGTCAGCCGTCACAGTACAGTTGCAGCATAACCCGATGATCCCTACTACTTTTGTGCCTCCTCGTCCATACCCTACATATATCCCTCAATGCGCTACTTGCTGTGGAAGTCATGACGCAATTCAATGTCCATTCACTATGGAGCAGGTGGACTATTTAGGATACTACCAAGAGGAGCAATTTTCCCCCCCTAGTTCATCCTAACCTGAGCTATGGAAATCATCAACGAGCTCCTCTAGAATTTCAGAATCAAAAAGCACATGGGTTCCAAGGCGGAAATTATGAGAATGCTCCCGATTGTCGGATGGACAAACTTGAAGACAAGTTTGCCAAGTTGATGGAGAAGCTCGATCGCTTGGATAGTCAGGAAGTTCGACTGCAAAATGCCGAATCTTCCTTGAGAGCATTAGAGAAGCAAGCCGGAGAAATAGCTGAAACTATCCAACAACGCAAGCTAAGTGCATTACCTATCAACACGAAGATAAAACCAAAGGAGTATTGCTATGACGTTACACCAAGGAGCAGGGAGGAGGTTACCCAAGATCGCCGGTCGATGTTTATCAACCAAAAATTCCATTTCCGGCAGCCCTAACACGAGAAATACCAAAAGACCCATTTGGAAGATATCTTACCGAGGAGAGCACCAATAAGGAAGCTGCGGAGAAGAACGATGTCGAGATCCATGAGGAGAAAGTAGAAAAGCAAGTGTAGAAAGTGGTAGCGAATAGCATGACGGAAGAAGTTCATGTCGAGGAAGAACAACTTGACAAAGAAAAAGAGGACACGAGTAAGCCCCCTGTCTAGGCGAATCAACCAGAGATCCCATACCCAACTAAGCTAACAAGGATATGGTTTTCGATGAGTACGGTAAATTTCTATCTCGTCTAAAAGAAATATAATTAACTTACCGCTTGTCAAAGCTCTTGCACAGGTACCCCAATATGTGAAATACCACAAGGACTTAGTCGCGAACAAATGCAAGCTCGGTGTTGTTTCTACTATTTGTCCTCGAGGGGATGTGCTAGTAACAAGTGATATATTGAATATTCCCGCAGGTTTCGTTATCTTTTATTTGGAGGAGGTTGAGCATTTACTCTTGATCTTTGAGGGATCATTTTTAGCTGCGAACATGGTAGACGTTAAGAATGGTAGTTTGAAGTCTAGGGTGGACGGAGAGAAAGTAACATTTAACACTCCGGATAACAATTGCAAGCATGATTATGAGTGTTACTTCTTAAATGTCGTTGATCAAACTACTCCGTTTCCTTTGCTAGATACATTGCAGGTCACTGTGAAAAACATGAGAATTATTAAGGGAAGTAAGGAGGTTGATAAAGAAAGACGCTCGTTCGAGGGACCACCATGTTTGGAGCTTTAAGTAACCCGGTGGTCGTATCGTCAATAAATGATGTCTAGCTAAAAGACAATAAGAAGCGCTAACTGGGAGGCACCCGAAGGCTATCCTATGTTTTCTTTTATTTCTATGCGCATTTTAGTTTTTATGATTTTGTTTTTCGATGATCGCAGGGAATTCAAAATCTCAAGTGTGGGGGTGAGCCGTACAAAGCATGCACATCGGACTATTCAGGGAGGTTTGCTTATCTATCTTTTTCCTGTTCCTTATGTTACATATTTGTTACGTTGATGACAACGTAAATCTCAAGTGTGGGGAGGGGAATTTCTGCGAAATTTATGCGAACATGTTAACTATGTTCATGTGCCAGTTTTTTCGAAAATCGGCATGAAATTTTTTCGAAAATCGTGTTTCTTATCATGAAAGGATGATTTTTGCTAGGAATTTTGTGAGTAATTAGGATACATATGCGTACTACTTCTTTCTTACACGGTGACTTGGCGATACTTGATAGATTCGTACACATAACCCTATTTTTGTGACATTTTTGAGCCTACGAGCCATAGTTTTGGGGCGCGCCTCAACGGTGAACGAGGTGAGGCGGCCGCCCATCGCCTCTATGTGCTTAGAGGCGTCGTCCTTTAAGGAGGCGCATCTGAGGCGCCGCCTCAGTGCTAGTAATTGATGCGCCTAGGCGGTGAGGCGGTCGCCTTGGTGAAGAACAGTGTATTTACAGTGGTAATAGAGATGGGAAAGTGGGGCTGCGATGAAGAATGATGAAGAAACCCTAAGTTGTGGGTTAAATGGGCTTCTTAATGTGGGCCTTCCTAATTTACTTTTAAAAAATAGTTCAAATATTATAAATCTTACAATGATCCAATTGAATTTAACATATTAAAGATTATTTTCATGTTTCATTAAAATTAAAGACATAAAAACGTAACACCCAAAAATTGATTTTATGCAATTGATTAATTATTACTATTTTATTTAACACAATCATCAACTCATGAGAAATGTTCAACGTTTATTTTCTTTGTCTCACACACAAATTCTATATATGTATTTACTAAGAGTGACATATTATATATAATATTTATATTATAGAATTCGCCTCGGTTTATAAGGCGGCCGCCTTATCTACGCCTCGCCTTTGAGGCAAGGCAGTGGCCTCTCGCCTTTAATAACTATGCTACGAGCTTTTTGCTCATTTCTTTGGTTATGTGAACATGCGTAATTAATTTCTCTTTAGAACGTGCTTGTGTGTTACGTTTTGAAACTACTTAAAGTGCGATTGCGTGAAAATGAGGAAGGCATTAGAAATTCAGTCCATAGCCAAAGTATCCAACCACGACTGTCCCCCGTAGTTAGCCACTTGAGCCTGAGCCTTTTATTTGAGAAAACCCGGGAATTATAAACCGCTGACCTGAGAAGCTTTCAGATATCATCTTACCCGATCTATAGAGAAAGTGAAGGTTGAGTGCCAATGTCGAAAAGCGTAGCCCGACAGTTGTTCAAAAAAAAAATCCCTTAGATAATCTGATAGTAAGAACTCCTCCATGGATAATCTTTCACTCGCAAAGGGACTGAGAGAAGAGGGGTTTAATGACATGAGAAGGGGAGTTTAGAAACGTGGGAAAGATGCTAAGAACCCTTCCTTCCATAATCTCTCATGCTCATGAAAGAAAATGAGAGAAGAAGGGCTTAGTCAAGATTGAAAAATAAAATCAAAGACGGCAAGAGCTAACCACGATGTATGCGGCACGCTATCAAACAACGGCACGACACCGACATGACAACTTTGATATTGTCGATTGAAGTTTATTCTCCAATATAGTCAGCTGAGCCCTACTATAATCCGAAAAAGATCTTCCGATTCACATTTGATCATGAAAGTGGTAGATTTTCGAATCACTTGCAAGCTTATGGTAGAGATTAGATTAGTGCATGACCCGAGCGATATCACTGGCATCTTAACATACATTTAGTGATCTGAGTGAATCTCTGTGAGGTGCGGATTTTGATAGGTATCGCTAAAGGAGTCGTGTAGTTAGTCGTTGATTTCGAATATGCTTTCTGACTTTACTCGCATTTATTCCTATGTGATTTCGTTCTTAACTGATATGTAGCATGATTTTATCCTTTTTAAATGCCATTATTATTTCTTTGCTTGTGTGGGAGATTTGATAAATTAAAATTATATCGTATTTTATACCCCGTAAAAGTGAAATATCGGTTGTTATTTCTTTGAATTTCCCTCGATATCATACGTACTGCGTTTATATTTGATTTTTGACAGATATGGGAGAAAGAATTACAACCAGAAATATTCAGGCTTGAATTAATTTGAGGATCGTCAGGCTAATTATCGGCCCAAAAAACAAATTGGGCCCAAGATAAATTCAACCCAAACTTCAACCCATTAAGCCATAATTGAAGTGCTGGGACACCCTCCAAAGAAGATAAGAATTTCAACGCCACATTTTCAACATTTGAAGACACAATTACGAATATTCTCCCGGTTGACGATGTACTGGTGAAACTCTTTGGGCTATTTAGCTCCTGTATCTTTGTTAATCTATTCAAGCTATCATTTCGGGTAAAAAAATACACAATTACGAATAAGCTGCTCAAGGCAACCAAAGTCTAGAACAAAGACCGATTATTTGGGCGGCTCTCGTGCGTGAAAGACTGCTCTATGTCTCCCAATTGGGTTTTGATTGCTATAAAAGGAGTCTCACCTAGGAGAATTGGGAGAGACGATGCATAAAAAAAAAAGCACTCCAAAGAGCCCTCTCAGTAATCGACATCCTCCAGGCCATTAGATAAAATCATATACGGCTGAGGAGAGTTTGAGCACGTTGTTCGCAGGGCTGAGCCATGGACTGTGAAGCGAAGGCGAGGAGCTGCGACTGGTTGAGCTGTGAGCGGGTGCACGGGGACTGACCAAGGGCAGATCTGAGCCGAGCACGGGCCGTGACTGCAGCTGAGACCGACCGACGGACGTAGCGGGCTGACTCGTGGGCTGCTGCGGCTGGGACGGGCTGCAGGCGTAGGAGGAGCAGCAAGCGAAAAGTACAAAAGAAGGGCAAGGAAAAGGTTGAAGCAACTCGCCCACAATCTGCTCGACAGAAGTCCTCAACGAAGGATCAACTACAAAGGCGAAATTCAGGGAAGAAATTATGAATTTCTTGTTGTTATTTATGTCTCTCGTCGTGTTGGTGTTTCGTATGAGTAGTTAATCTCGTAGTATTTGAGATAAAGATGAACCCTAGCGATATCGTACGTGTTTAAAAGTATTATTGTTTTGGCTATTATTACGACTCGGTTACGAATTACGATGTCTATGTGATTAAGATAATTTTTGGGGAAATCGTAAGCTGCGCTCGATAGAGGTGCTAACGATTAGACCACTCGTAAACGAGCGGAACAAATTCTTCGCTAGAGATAGGTTGAAATACCCCGCCGGATTAGATTCAAATCTAATAGCGGGATTCATCGTTATTTATTGGGGTCTGCGATTAATTAAGTTAGGGAAGCTTGCCCAGCTATTTAAGACGTAGATTAGTTGTGACGAGTCGAAGCGAGTAAGCGCAGTTCGCCCAATCGTAGAAACCCGTATACTTACTATAGGAATCCTCACGGTCTAATAATTAGCTAAAATATTTAGCATGTTTGACGTTCAATCGAGCTAGGGGGATTCGAAGTCTCGGATACGTTCGCTTTCATAAAGTCGTCCCAACCCCGCAGTCGTTATTTTATTGAATTTTTACTTATGACGTAGATTAGTTGTGACGAGTCGAAGCGAGTAAGCGCAGTTCGCCCAATCGTAGAAACCCGTATACTTACTATAGGAATCCTCACGGTCTAATAATTAGCTAAAATATTTAGCATGTTTGACGTTCAATCGAGCTAGGGGGATTCGTAGTCTTGGATACGTTCGCTTTCATAAAGTCGTCCCAACCCCGCAGTCGTTATTTTATCGAAATTTTACTTATGTGTTTATCTTTAATTTAGTTTAGCGTTATTTATATTTCTATCAAAACAAAAATATCTACTAGAATATTTAAACGACAGTTTTCTAAAGCATATAGTTCCTTTGGGTTCGATAGAATACTTGCCATTTCTATACTATTTTTGATAGGTACACTTGTCTGTTGAGCGAAGGATAGTTCGTCGATATTTGTTTTATTTTTATCACTCGATCTGCTCGATCAACAGTCGAAGAACTCTAATTAACACTGGTTCAAGCAAAAACACCAAATTAGAACGTGAAATTGCAGGTATTCACTCGCAATCAGTTACTTAGCATGCACGAACAAGTCATTAAACACGTTGCGAAGCAAAACATGTCGAATTTTATCAAAATCAGAACGTGTTCTAATAGTTTATCGCACGAACAGCAGCTATTCAAAACCGATCAATTCTGCTAGAATGATGTTCTAAACGCTACCGATTAAATCACGAACGTTTCGTACCACTAAACAGAGCACAAAAACATCAAAAAGTCGATTAATCACCGAATTAAGCTTATCAGATCGAAATTAAATTTTGCTCCAGAACTGTTCTTCGCACGGAGCAGTTCCAGAAAATGAATTTCGATCTTCTAACAATTATCAATTCAAAACAGAATGAATCTGCTCTGATACCAATTGTTAGGTCCTAATTTATCAATTCTATCAATCCTAGGCTTCAATCCTAAGCAATTCGACTAAAATGATTATTATTAAGATTCGATCGAAAAACTTCGTTGAAGAACACTAGAGAGAATTTCGATTAGTGAAAGAAAATACTTGTTGTTTCTCTCTCTAGAAATTGGATTGGCAGCCTTTCGGATCAATTGACTAATTTTTCTATTAAGCTCAAATGTGTACATGGTATTTATACCAAACATACTTGGTATAAATATCATAGTCCTAAACTAAGGACAAATATATGAAACGCCCCTAACTACAAGGACAACTAATAAATCAAAGCACAACTAAAAGTGATATTATACAGAGATGCATTTTGTTCGTGTTTCTAAAATATTTTCGTAACGCTTGACGACTTATATATAGCAAATTAGCAATTTGTTTACGAACAGACAAAATATGGGTAAATCAGATTGAGCAAATTATAAATTTGTAAGGAACCGATACCAATTAGGTTAGCTAGAAGTTCATGGTTATTAAGACTCCGTTTCGGATTTTGACTTAAGAAAAGGAAATGTGTAATGGTACGACACGCCACGTGTAGCATATAATTGCTTGATGCATTAATTTTCTGATAATGTTGGGTTGTGTGTACAAGATGAAAGATTAGAGTTTTCAGTTTAAATTAATATTTATGTAACTATTTTTGAAGAACTTCCTAAATTTAGTCCAGAAGTTTTTGCGAAGAAATTTGTCACATATTTGCTACTGGTTTTTCCGTCGGAACTTATGCGACGGGTTTTTCATCGGTCGTCGTGGTTCCGTCGCTGTTTGCTAACATTTCTGTAGTGAGTGGTCGACGAAAGAAAAAACAAAATATCCCGATGTGGGACAAACATAATACATGCGCCGTTCTATGAAGGTGTGTGTATGTTTTGCAATTGTTGCGTTATGGGATGCATAAGAGAAATAATTTAGCATATTAATGGATAAACATATTCATTAGTTAGAGGCGCTCCATCACTGATCCTTCGTTCTCTCTTGCAGCGTAAGATCTATAACAATTGCACAAAACGCTAAGACCGTTACGTTTTGTGAGGACACCGATGACAATGTTGATATAACTTTGCATCCGTTCTTGATCAGTATTCTCGTGATTTTTGCAGCTGCGTAATATATGTGTTTTGAAACTGAATCACCTTATGGTGGCTGTAAGATTACGTACGCATTAAATCTCAACATTGTTAAGTATTTCGATTCTTTAGCACTATTGAGCGAATATTCCTAAATGTAGAAACACAGTCGAAGAATGCCACGGAGCATCTGGAATGTATGAAGAGAGACGTCAATGTCACATGTTGCTTTTTTTTTATCCTTCAGGCAGTCGGAGAGTCGTGGAAGGTGAATCACACCTTACGCTGATCCGCATAACGAAATCAAGCAGGAAGCTATACTCTCTACAGTGAAAAAGGCGATGCATCGAACGAACGAACTTCCAATAACGTAAAAAGCTTGACACGAGTGTCCATTCGCCACCTCTAAACACACAAAACAGTCCTAACATATTCAAAATTCATCCAACATCGATATTCCGTGGTCAAATAAGTTAAATAATAATACCATCAATAGTCATACCAATGAATTTTGTCATAACCCGTGATATAAAGTTTTACATTAGGGTTTTATACTTACTGCTAAACTTGCCATATAAACAATTCCAATATTCAACTATTAAAAAAAATAATAACTAGTAGAAATGAAAAAGAAATCCATTAATTTACATCGTCGCTTATATTTGCAAGTTATCCTCTTTAGTAAAGGTAGACGGCCTCCTCGTAGTTATGTTCTTCATCTTGCAATACTTCAACATCATTTTTCCTAACTTTGTTCTGCATATCATACGAATGAAGGTGTTTTTTGTTGGGCTTAGGCTCATTTTGTGCATTTGTTATTTACACCACACCGGATATAACAATAAGGCACGGGGGTTCCCTCTCCTATATAAGGAGGCTTGTACCCTGAGTTATAGGCACACCAACACATTAGAAAGTTAATTGTGTTAACATTTAACTCTAGAAAAATTCCCTTTGGGTGACAGTTCAGGTTAGCGGGTAGAATTACTTTCAGGTTATTGTAGTTGGGTTGTTTGGGTGTAGGCGAGCATAGAATAATTATGTTATTGTAATATTCGCATAGAGGATTTTCTACGACCTTGCACCCGAGTGGTTTTTCGTTATTCGTTAATAGAGGTTTTCCAAGTTAAATCTTTGTGTTCTCCAATTTTATTATTTCCGGCAGATCTTGGGCGGAGTTTCAGTACGATCGAAATTCCCAATACTTTCCCCATATGTTTGAATTTTAGTTGTTTTTTAAAAGAAACATTTTTAGTGTTTATCAACTCTAATTAATCAGAAATCATCAAAACATATGAAGTCCATCTAAAAAATCACACCAAAATCAAGTAATAACTATAAAAATTAGCAACAAATTAAAGTATATATTTAATTACTTGTGATAACTACTTTTCTCCATGACGTTGTTTCTCGATCTCATCTCATTCATTCGCCCAACTTATTTGCCCTAATTAATTTTGGTCGTTTCTAAAATCGTCGCTTGACGACTCTCATATATAGCAATTAGTGGATGATTAGAGAAAAGATGTGATAATCATAAAGCGACTAAAACTATTAAGTAATTAGAAGTAATGAAAAAGAACCTTCAGCAATTAGATAAGCTTGAAGTCCTTGGTCGTTAAGACTCTGCTGCCGATTTCGATGTGGAAAAAGAAAAGAAAATGTGTAATAGTACGAGCGTAATTGGTACGTTGTTTGATGCATTAACTTTCCTAAAAGATGTTGGGTTGTGCGTAGAAGATGAAGAATAGAATTTTTAGTATAACATGTAATTATATTTTTTAAACCGCCTAAGTTTCGTTCAAAAGTTTTTGCGACAGAGATTTCGTCGCAAATTTGCTACTATTTTTTTCCCTCGAAAACTATTGTGACGCAAATTTTAGATAAAATAATGGTCATAGAATTTTGAAATGGATTTTCCATCTCGTCTCAGTTCCCATCATTATTTGAGAATTTCTGTAGTGAGAGGTCAACACAAGAAACAACAGTTATTTTCCCGATGTCGAACAAACATAATACGTGCGCACTTTGTTGGAGGGTATATTAGCTGTGTTACGGGATGCCTAAGAGAAGTGAATTAGCTGATTAATGGATAAAGAGATTAGTTAACTATGCTGCCAACTGATCATTCGTTCTCTGTTGCAGCCAATGTTTTAAAATGCGCATAGCGCACTGTGTCGCGTTTTGGTGTCGGTAGCGCGTAGCGAAAATAGCGTAGCGCATTGCGTGAGTATTTCAGATAATCTAAATATAATACAGTAAATTATATATAATATATAATAAATATAAATATGGTCACTTTTTATGTCGTTTTTGTATTTATGGGCCTAAATAATCTATATTATCCTTAGAAATTCAATGAATTAAAAAATAAGGTACAAATAAGTGACTATAAACTAAAATATAAATATATATATATATGAATTATATATTAAAAAGTTTATATAATCCCAACAATTAAAAAATCTTTCTTGTTACAGTTTACTACGAGTACTACTAAAATAAGCCTATTAAAATGATTCATAAAATTATCGAATATTATATTGGTATTGAAAAATATATGATATGCATGTCATTTCGTCATGAAACATGGAATAAATTGGATAACAAATACGTTTTAATTATTCGGTAGAAGTCAATATAAAAACAACTAAAATAAAATATTATTGTCGCTTTTTGAGTTAAATTACGTCGGAGCAAGCCCATCTACAACGCATTTAGGGCTGTAAGATCAGGAAATTGTCTACTGTTTCTCGACGAAAATTGTTAGGAATTGTCAGTTTATTTTGCGACGGATTTCCGACGGTTTATCCGTCGCTAAACAAGAAAAAAATAAAAAAAAATAAAACGCATTTTGACGGAGAAACACGCGATTGCGCGCGTCGAAGCGCGCAATCCAACGCATTTTAAAACACTGGTTGCAGCAGAAACATCGATACCAATGCACAAAATGCTAAGACCGCTACGGCTCGCCGGGACGCCCATGACGAGGTTGGTATAACCTTGTATCTCATCCTGTTAGTTATTCTCGTGATTTTCGCAGCTGCATATATATATATATATATATATATATATATATATATATATATATATATGAGTTTTGAAACTGAATAAGCTTATCGTTATTTAGATTGTCTACGCGTTAAATCTTAATACCATTACGCATTTCGCTTCTTCGGTGCTTTTCGAAGTGTAAAAACGCATCGAAACCCCTCTAATTAAATATCATTGGAAATCTTTCGCTAACTGTCTTTTGCGCTTGCTTGCGAAATGCAGTCGAAGAAGGCCACGGAGCATGTCAAGGGGTGGATGAAGGAGAAATGAGCGTGAGTACAACTTGCCTGGTAAAGACGGGAATCTGACTTTTACGGAACTATCCGCTTAAACGGATCTATCGACTTTTACGGAAGTATCGCTCTTGACAGAAAATAAAAAAGAAATGCATTTATTTAAATTAGTTAGTTTATTGATGGTTTTATTCTCTTTCCTTAATGTGTTGGAACTATTTTATTGTATTCAATTAATATAGTTATCTGTCTCGCTATGCAAATTAGTTGACTTGGACGGAATTGTAATTAGTTTATAGGATTCCTTGTGTTAATATCCACAAAAGGTGGTATATATAAGTGAACTCCTAAGAAAATTTGGAGTGCAATTTGTATGGTTTCAGATCGAAAAATTAGAATTGGAAATTTTAGAGAGACGATTTTAGCGCCGTGCTGTTCTTCAACGTCACTTTTCTCTCGAAGTTCAATTTAAGTAAATCTCAATCGTAAGTTCTCTAATTCCTCAGATTTACTATCCAATTCTTCTAAATTCCTTCTAGGTTGGATAAATTAGGACCTAACAATTGGTATCAGAGCCGAGCGTGTTAGGATTTGGATTAAATTTGGGCTGTTCCGATATTGTTTTTTTTCTTTCGCCGCACTGTTCTTCGAAGCAATCACGAGATTCTACAAAGTTGATTCAATCTGCTGTTTTTAGGCTTCGATCGATTTGTTTATACATGTCTGAGACGAAGTTTGATTGATTGAAACATGATTTTGAGTGAATTTTGAAGATTTGAGCTAATTTTTCTTCGAACTGCTCTTCAAAAATTTCGACCTGATTTCTCAAAAATTCAACTTGTTTAGCAATTTTTGTTGTTTGATTGAGTGTTTCTAACGTCTCTGAGCTTATTTCGATCGATTGAATCAGCCTTTTTTTGTGAATTTTGGAGATTGACCAAATCTTTTCTTCGCACTATTTTTCATGTTTTCAGAAATCCGACCAAATTTGCTTTGATTGCGTTAAATTTATTGGTTGTTCTTGCTAAGTGCTTGATTTCGATCCATAACCCAGAGTGAATTCGAACAATTTTGGGTTTTGATCAAAATTTTGTTTGGTTTTTCGCTTGCGACTGTTGTTGCCTCTGTTCGTCATTGCGCTGAGGTGAAACATTCTGTCGCTCGAGAAATCTATTCAACGCGAGAAATCGGTCAACGCTCGCAAAATCCGTAACGATCGAAAATCGTATGGAATTTTTCAATCGTGAAAGTTACAGTATTCATCTTCTTCGAGTTAGCTTCGTGTCTGAAATCTTCTCTGTTCGTCATTTCACATGCGAGAAATTTCTATTTCACGCTCGAGAAATCAAGTCAACGCGGAAAACATTGGTCGACGTTCGCTAAATCTGGGCGAGAAATGTTTTCGATCGATAAATCATTCTAATTTTTGTTTTCTTGCAGAAAATCTGCCTCTGAGCTTCATCTTCTTCACGATACATCTGTAGATACACTTACTTAACGCAAATTGCAGGGAGAATTACAACACGAACCCAAACATATTGTTTTAGTCCCTGTAGATATATTTTGGTCCTAAATAGTTTTCAGTTCAGTCCTGAAAGTTCTGATCTAGTCCAAAAATCTCAATTTAACCCGAGAACTTTCAATTTTATTGAATTCTCGCTCATTTACGTTCGCAAATTATTGTTTAGCTGTTTTCATAGGTACCTTTTCGGAAAAACTTGTTTTTCGACCGCAAAACCTTTTGCAATCGAAAAACTTGATTTTAAGGGTATAGACATTAAAATCTCAAAACAACGACTCTTTATCAAATTACACACAAAAGTCTAAAATTCTTTGCGGTCGACATAATCAGTTAACGAAAACTAGTTTTACGATCGTAACTTTCACGGTCGTAAATATATACTGTTACTGTTTGAAATAAAAACTTTTACTCGAAAATTATTTTCGATCGAAAACAGTGCATTACATTGACATTAAAAATTCAAATCCATAAAACACGTTAACGATCAAAATATCCAACCAAAAATTTAAACCACAATAAAAACATTATGAATCCAACTATAAAGAAATTACAAGATGAAGTAAAAACACTACAAGACAAAGTAACTGAGCTAAATCGTCTTGAACTCAAATCAACCAAGTGGAATGAAGTCACTGAGCGAAGTTCTAACAGATCTTCTCAAGAGACAGTGTTTCCTAACTCTAAATTGTTTAACATGTTAAAACCCTTACTAACTTGGTATGCTAAAATCAAGCAAAATGAGCGGGAAAGTACAAGTGAGTTGGAGGACAAAGTAATTACGTCTAAGGGGGAAATAACTAGTCTCGAATCTAAGCTTAGGAGCTCTAGTGCCAAAATAGAAGAATTATCTAAGAGCCCCAATAGTAGCGACGCTAAGTATATTCCCTTAGGGAAACATAGATCTATAGTGAAGGAACTTGAGGACATGCTAGACAACAACCATAAGTGTCAACTTAGAAATTTGGATAAGAAAAGTCTCTTTAAGCGTAGACTAGAAGTTGTGAATGAAAAAATCACTAGTCTCGAATCCCAACTAGAAAAATTTAATAATATCAAAGAACCGACCAAGTGCTTTAACTGCGGAAAACCTGGTCACTGTGCCAGAGAATGCACTCTCCCGAAGAAGAGAGGCGCTAATTACTACTCCAGGAAGCTTCAACTACAAAACAATAGGAAGCTGCAGTAGCTCTAATGGCAGAACAAGACCACTGGCTCGAGGACACTTCTAGCTCAGAGGAAGAGAATCTGTCCTAATGGCCCGCCTAAACGAACATTCTGACGCCGAAACCTCAAACCCGACTCACGAGGACCGTGCATCTTATCTTCACAGGAGGTAGCTTCTCCTTCCACATTATTAACCATGTTAGAATCGTATCAATTAGCATACGCTAACATGAAATGTGAGCAGAAAAGTATAAAGGAAGTATAGAAGAAAATTACTAGTATCGAATCAGAACTTAGGAGCTCTAGTTCAAAAATAGAAGAACTGACTGAGAGCTCAAGACTTAGTGAGACTATGAATCTTCAAATAAATCAACCTCCAATAGTGACACATGATTTAAAAGTTAAGGAGTTAAAAGTCAGGCTAGAAAATAACTATAATTGCTTGATTAGAAATCTCAATGAGAAAGCTAATCTCAATTGTAAGATAACAGAAGCTACTTCTAAGATCATCGACCTAGAAGCCCAATTAGATAAATCCAATGCTAAGCTTGTGAACTTACGAAAGAACTAGACCCTGTCAAGCCGCCAAATTGACAGTGGAAAATAATTTTGATCTCTTAGGAGAAGAGCGTAAGAAATTATACACTAAAATCAAGAAATTAGAAGATCTTCTCGTTACAAGAGCACATACTGATCAGACAATATTCTTAAACCAGCCCAAAGATCTAGAATTCTATGATTATAAGTATGGCCTAGGCTATGAGAATCCACGACGCTTGTCTAAGTTGATTGCAAACTTTATGATGTCAAGTACATCGGCTTAGGACTACAAACTTGATGACTTTCACATGCGCAAAAGAAACAGATGTCCAAGAGATAGCCACGAGAAAAGCAAAGGCCAAGGCTTAAGTCCCTTTTTGCTACTACGAACTGAATCAAAGTAACGACTCTGGGAATCTTCCCAAGGGTTGGAGCCTTGAATCCGTTCAATTTCATCTTTCTAATAATAAGGAAGTACAAACTCATAATTCTGAAAATTCTCTCTACATCCATCCTATAGCTAGTAAAATAGAAGAATTACGAGCTGCATTAGAAAAAGAAAGAGAGAATTTTGAAGCTGAAAAGACAAAATTCCAAAAAGAGATGGAAAATGTCAAAGCTTCCTCCATCTCAAAAGTCATTTCTCGCATCTCCTTCAAAAGAAAATATTATTCTGAAAAGCGTGAAGAGAGAACGCCTTCAAAAGATCAGAAAATTAAAAAAAATCCAAAAAATTCTAACTCTAATTCTGCTTTGCTTACGTCTACAGGGAGCGTAGAGTCAACACTAGAGTCGAAGAAGAGTGTCTAGTCTAAAAATAGAGAAAGAGCCCGTAGATTTGAATGCTTATAAGAGTTTATCTCCTATAAAAATAGAAGACACTTGTAGAAATAAAGAGCTGTTTTCACTCTCAAATAATTGCTTCTACTTGCTCCTTAAAGCCTACTACATTTTGAAGCACTAATTTTGAAACAGTCTCTACTTCAGCAATAAAGTTCAATCTTTCTAGGACAAATGCCTCCAGAATGACTCGTAGGAAACAAGATCCAGCCATAAAGAAAGCATATGGCGCTATTCATGCTTGTTCTCACCTAAGGTATCCCGTTAAGATCGAATCCCCAAACACCTTAGGAGACTATTCAATGAAAAGATATTTTCCACGCTCAAGCATACCAAAGCATTTGTCCGCGTTGAAATTAATCTTCCCTGTAAGGTTCAATCAAAATGGATTCCTAAATCTCCTCCTAAAAGGACGAAAGCCGAAAAGGTCAAGTCTTTTACAGAGGCAAACCCAAATCAACTTCTTTGAAGATGGCTTGGGTCGCTAAAGCTCCAATTGTAATGAAAACCAAGTTTTCCTTTACATCATGGATATTATTAACTTACTTTACTCGGTTAATCAAGAAAGGTTTGCATTGTATCTTAGCTCGTGGCCTTAAATATGAATCTAAATAAGCTAATGTCCGATATACGTACAAATAAGCATTCAAATTTACCTAAACATGATACAGACAAAATAATAATAAAAAAATTCAAAGTTTCACAAAATTCAATGATTCGATCAAGAAACTAAGTGCAAATCAAATTACGTAGCAAAGACAGGGCATGACCAAATCCACGTTCAATTATTTCTTGAATAAATATTCATTTTTTTTCTTTCAAGGAAAACGGTTAAGAACATATGCGATCTTTTGCATCTTATTCTATTTTATAAAACCCTACTGGTGCCAAATGTTGTCCTGGAATTGGACAGAAATCGTTGTTCATAGAAGAAATTAGCTGCCGCAAATAATATATAGTTCAATATTATATGAAATTTCAAATAATAGGCCTCGTACGGACACTACGTAGCTCTAATGTTTTGTTGGACCTTATTTAATATGAAATATTCCGAAGCCTATGAAATATTATCCAAAAACAATTTACTCCTCATTACTCCCAAGTTAAACATCAATGATTCGATCAACTTGAACTTTTTTTGTTATCATGTTCTATTCCGAATCAGATAATAGTAGTTATGACCCAGAACGCGGTGTTGGGCCGCCGACCGAGCCGGCGGCGGCTCGTCGTCGGGGACGAGTCGGGCCTACTTTTACTGGGTCACGAGGGAACGGAACATGGCTCGTTCGACTGGTTCAAGGGAGTGATGAACGAGGTTGCCGAGACCGACCAGAAGGGAGTGATAGAGATGCACAATTACTGCACGAGACCGACTGGTTTTCTAGCACAAGACGAATGCGATTTTAAACCATGCTCAGTATTATTTCATTTTTTTTCTTGATTTAGCTACAAATATTTTGATATATAAAATAGTCGTAAATATGTTATGTACTAGTCGGAGGACCACCGATCCATCCACCATTTGAGAAAAAAAAAAAAGATGTTATTTAAAAGATGGAGATAGGACGACGAATTATCGATAGAGTGTGTGTGACGTCACGAGTTGGTCATGATCGCATTGTGTGAATAAGTGTAGATTGTCGTTGACTCGTTGTAATAGTGGCGATAAACTATTGATAGAGGGAATATTTTATTAATTTATTTCGCCCATTGTCCAATGTGGAGAGTTTCAAAATGTAATAATTTTCCAACTTTATGTCAATGGATTCAAATGCAATGACTAGGTCAGCATGAATTAGGCTTGTCAACGGGGCGGGTCGGGGCGGGGATCTAATTCCCGTCCGGTCCCTGCGGGGATCTCCGCCCCGTCATATTTTACAAAAAATTCAATTTATATTATTTTAATATTATTTAACGTATATTGTAATATTATTTATTTTATTAAAACTACATTTTAATATTGTTTATATTATTTAAACTATATTTTAATAATATTTATATTATTTTAATATTTCCAATGTATATTTTAATATTGTTTATCTTATAATTTTATTAACTGAATATAATATATATGATTTTATTATCGGGGACGGGGCAGGGATATCCGCGGGGAAAAATGTTCCCCCGTCCCCGCCCCGCGGGGGTAGAATAGCGGCGATTCCCCGTCCTATTCGGGACGGATCCCCGCGGGGACGGAGAATCCCCGCCTCATTGACAACCCTAGCATGAACACAGCAGAAATTCAACAGTGTACAAAAATTGTTTTTGGAATGATTTAATTACAAAAATAATAATAAAAAAAAGCTCGCCAGCCGACTCGTGAAAACGCCTCCCTAAACGATCAAAAATAAAGATTCTTTGATCGACACGAATTTCTTGAGAATCGCCTTTTGATTTCATCGCCCAAGAGGGATTGAGTTGAAGCTCTATCCTCGGGCCTCCAAAACCCCTAATTATTGGCTAGGGGTGGGATCGGGTCGGGTTTTTCGGGTTTCGAGTTTTTTGGGTCGGGTACCCGATAATATCGGTTAGTGAATCTGATACCCAATCCCGACCCGATCAAATGCGGGTACCCGAGTTTCGGGTACCCGAAACCCGTCGGGTACCCGCGGGTCGGGTTCGGGTATTTGTTATTATTTTATTTTAGAAATAGTTAAAAATGAACACAAAGTGGCCCTGAACCCACGTCATGTGGGAGGAAACACTCATCACCAACCATGAGCCAAACATTTTTTGTTTAAAAACTTTACATAAGCTATACTAGTACTGACAGCTTCTTATGGGAAATCCATTGTCCCACATGGAATGGTCACCCAAATTGTGGGTGGGAAGTACTTCTATATCAACGATACCACACCACACCATTCTCAAATTGAATTAGTTAGGCATTTAATTTCAGTGGCACGTGCCATTTGGATTTTTTAAGTTAAACATTCTATATATATAAATAATTTAACTAATTGGCTAGTTAGTTTTATTAAATGGCCTATTAGCTGAATTAATATTTTTTTTTTTACGTCGAGTACCCGATCGGGTAAATCGGATAGCATATTGCTACCTGATACCCGACCCGTGTATATGGTCGGGTATCGGGTTTCCGACATTTAACCCGATTTTTCTTCCGATCGGGTTAGGTCGGGTCGGATACCCGAAACCCGAATCCGAATGCCCACCCCTATTCTTGGCTCATGAATATCTGCAAGTCCGTGATCCTAAACCCTAGCGAAAGGCTCGAAGTTTGTTGATATTTTTTCAGGCATTTTTGTACGTAATAGGGGTGTAAACGAGCCGAGCCGAGCTCGAACATAGCCCAGCTCGAGCTCGATAAAGAATTAACAAGCTCGAGCTCGGCTCGAGCTCGATCGAGCTTAAAATTTCGAGGCTCGAGCTCGGCTCGACGGTTTATCGAGCAGCTCGAGCTCGGCTCGAATCAGATCAAATGATAATACTTGAGCTCGCTTGGACAAGCTCGAATCTGCTCGAGCTCGATTTTAATTATGTAAAAAAAAAATACAGCAGAACTTATACAGCAATACCACAATATTTCCACTTAAAACAAAACAATAAATCTGGAAGCAACGTAATGACTAATAAATCGAATCAAAACTTGGTGCTTAATCGCAATAAATTCTAGGATTCTTGCAAGGCTTAAATGTGGTAATGACTCGGGCCAGATACAGAGGCAACGCTGCAATGGCGAAAGGAGAGAGCTCGTTAGCTGCGATGTCCAACGCTGACATGGTCCTCTTTTTTGTTCATTCTTCGACGGAGAAAAAACAGGAGAAATTTGGTACTTAGATGAAGGTGAATGCCCTGACCCTTTGATTTGAGGTGAAAGGGTTGTTAGATTTAGACTTAATTCTTCAAAAAAACCAATCTTTACTCACCGACAACAGTTACTTCCTTGGAAAGAATTGCATCTCGGAACAGCTTTGGTGAGCCCAAATCTGCAAGATTTTCCGGCAGGCCCACGTCCTCCTCAACGCTGTCTTCCTCCCACTGCGGCGGCGGCGGCGGCTCCTCCGCCTTCAGTGGAGGCGGTTCAATCGACACGACGAACCCTTCGCCCAGAACAGAGGCAACGCTAAGCAGCTACAAGAAAAGAAGATATGGAGGTGAGTTAGTTCTTTACTTTATATGATGACTTCCTTCGAATTGCAGGAAAAATCGAACATTTTTTTGTGAATGGAGAAGATGAAGTGGAGTGATGATGTGGGTGGGTGGGTGGGCGAATGGATGGTGTGCGGCTGTGGTGTAGAAAAATTAGGTTTAGGGTTTTTTGTTATATATAATGTAAAGTGGGTATTTTAGACTTTTTAATTGTTAAATTTAATAAATTAAATATATATATAGATATATATATAGGCTCGATAAGATCGACGAGCTATCGAGCCCATATAAATTTAGTTCGAGCTCGGCTCGATAGTTAACGAACCGAGCTCGAGCGGAGCTTTGACCGAGCTGTTCGCGAGCTGCTCGCGAACAGCTCGGTTCGTTTACACCCCTAGTACGTAATCTTCATGAGATTGTGGAGGCCAAGTTCTTGAGCCCATTTTAACGTCGAAAACCGATGTCTACCATATGGGGTTTCGGCCGAGCCATATGATGCGTCGATGAGCTGAAGTACCGTTGAATTTGGGGAAGAATTTGAATATGTGATTAGGGATTTTGGGATCCGAATAGAAGAAGGATTCGTAGAAAGTTGCTTCGTTTGATCCTCGTTCTTCGCCTTGAAGGGGTTTGCAAAAATGGCCCGACTCGTCGATTAATGGCCCCAATTTTCCGTCAACGGATGGATGAATGGCCTGCAACTTGATTATTCGGTGCCCTAAGATTAAGCATGGCTTGAAAATCGATCGCCTTTCGAATCGATCTATAGAAAGATTTTTCCCATGTTTATATTGGTTAAGACTTGGTAGGAGAATGAATTTATGTCTGGAAAATCACAAAAAGATTGTCAAAGCGTTTGGTTCTATTCCAGATTGTTCAAGAATCAAACAATAAAAGAACTTCATTCTCATTGCACTTTACAAGTGTTCGATGAAACTAGATAACATGCAAGAGTAAAAAATCGAATCAAATTCGATGAATTAATGCACTGCTTTTTGCTAAGATTTCACAGACCAGCCCAGCACATCATTCGATTTGTTGCCTAAGCGTCATATTCCAATTCTTCAAAACACATACCTCAATTGTGTTACAATTCTCTTGGAAAGCTTCATTAATTCTATTGCAGTTGTAGAAATGGTTGGACCCGTAAAAATCATCAAAGAAGTTTGATCAAAACTCACAGTTCTACAGAAATTCAAGAAAACCTTTCGCAAACACCACTATGAATCTTCTCTCCGATCAATATAATAAACTCGAGGAAACATGTAACAACACGCACCTCTTTGTATGAGAATGGTGTTGCAATAAGATCATTCGATTTCTTTGATGATCTTTTTCCTGCATAAGGACTGCTTTGGCATGCTTCCTGGAGCACTGTGAGCTCTTCTCCTCTCGGCCTTCTTTCGTTCTGCTTCTGTCATAATTCGACGAAGGGAAGCTGCTTTGCATATTGGCTTCGGCAGATGTCTATGCCTATGGAAGTTTACGAAAGGGGCTCAATACATTTGTTTGGGCAATGGCCGAAGGGTTTTTGTTACGCGGATAAGTAGTTATTGCTTTTTATCATCAGATAAAACACACTGTAATGGTACCAAATAGGAGCTCGGTTTATGTAAATTTTGATTCACCCGACGATGCGCTTAACCTCAGAGAGATGCTTATAACGGTTCTTGACAGCTTCCAAGTACTCGTGCTTTCTCTTCTCCTGGGCAAAAGCTGTGAGTGGGAATAATCAAGGTCAGAAAGAAGGCAGCAGATTATGAAGATAGTTGTTATAACTATATTGAGAGAAGTATATGTAAAATAATAAAAGAAAGTATAACGTACCAGGCCAAGATGTAAAATAATAAAAGAAAGTATAACGTACCACGCCAAGTTGCCCAGATGCTTGTGCCTTCCAAAGACGAAGGTTCATATCGTCACTCCCAGATATAACATAGCTTGCGTCACAGCTGAACTTGACACAGAATACCCTGCATTGAAAAAACAAGTCAGGCTTCGTAAAAGCTTAGTTTAATTTCATATAAAATTGTGACGAAAAACAAGCTCTTTGCTTTTTCCATAATTGCAGGAGGTTGATTAAGTAGCCCTTTGTCAGGTTTTGAGGCACTGGCATAAAAGTTTCAGAGGATGTAATATTAAGAGTTCAAACTTGTAAGACCTTTGCATTCTCTTGGTGTGATAGATTTCCCGGCTGTGCCCACCATTATATGGAAAAATTCTCACCTGCATAATGCAATGATTAGTATAACCAGCCCATATCTACCCACTATCACTCAAAGAAATTGAAGTAAATAGGAGTAAAACTCACCGTTCTATCATAAGGTCCTGTTACAAATTCCCTACCCGTTGGTGAGTAATCAATATCCATACTGCAGCAGATCAGCAGCAAATTAGTACATAACAAATAACGAGCGACTGGATAATAAACTGAACATAAAAAAATATTCGGTGTCACGAGGATGACAATCTCCAATATGACTATCAAATTTCTAGCCGTACACTGCCGAGACATGGTCCTGGTGTACGCATCTTGCCTCGTTCAGTTTCCGAGCATCATAACTGTAGCAGTTGGTATCTTCGTTCGCCTACATTAATATGTGAAGTTATCCATGGAAGTACATAATTAAAAAGGACTTTATGGCCTGCATCGCCCAATCCAACAATTATGGGCAACTAGAAATATATTTATCTACATTAAAATCTGGAATCTTAAGCTTTTACTTTAATCCTTCACGAACCAGGTACCCATGACACTGATATTGTATGAAGAAATAAAAAAAAAAAAGTTGTCTCAATTATGTGCCTCACCGCTGTGAAGTTCATTGGTTACATAGGGTACAAACGATCTTCACCAACTGTAACAAATTTTTTTGTTTAAAGCATGTAAATGACAATATGATCAAACCAAATGTTGTTCTCTTAATAGGCTCTCGGCAAATCTTTTGCAAGGCAAAAGTCAGATGACCAAATAACCTCCCAATAGTTTTGTTTTCTTATAGTTATAAATTTTGTTGCAATGCTTCGTTATCAATGCGGCAGAGAATCTGCTATAACACTCATTTTTTGCGATTGAGACAATACACTCAGTATGCAGCAAAGAATGTAAGATTTAGAATAAGATATTATAATTCTCAATTATATACGACTTAAAGAGTAAACAATAAAACATGAACAACAATAAAATATAGGTGAAAATAAACCAGCAATTGATCACGTCTTACCTGCATGAGAAGTGTTCTAGCAGGAGAAGATAACCGTAGATCATATATTGTAATGCTTCTGTCACTGAAATTGCAGAAAACGAAAAACACGTAACATCAAAGTTAGATGACCTAGTCTTAACAAGTGTATGAAAACCCAGCCAGAAAAGCCACACAAAATAATAATAATTATAATAACGGAAACAACGGTATGAAAACATGCTCTCGCCTTATGCAGTTAATAAACAAATATATGGACCTGTACTATTTTCCTTCTTAACTTGAACATATCAACTCAAGCTTGTAATGAATTCAGACCTGCCTGATGTTGCCAATATATTTGGTTCCCCAGGATTGAACCGCACAGATAAAAATGTAGTCGTACCGCCTTCAAAACTGTTAACTGGCTGAGATCTGATTCAAAAACAAAGTGTTATAAAGTTGTGGATATGCGAACGAAACAAAGAACACTAAAAAAGACACGTGTTATGGTTCCAAATATCGACTTGAGCTCCAGCAGTAGCAAAAAGATCACCATCCCATTGATGGTCAACAGCCCTGTGAGAAAAATAAAGGGAACAACAGAAAGAGCAGTATGACTATTAAGCTATCACATGAACAAATTAAGGTTAAGGTAGAAGCAGATAAATCTTACGAGAACGCATTTTTCAAAAGTAGACCCCTAAAGGCTGCATTATGAAAACATATATCAGACATACACGAAGCAAATACCGTGGAGCAAGGGAATTCAGTAAGGAACCATTACCATATCAACATCATATGATGAGCCATAAGACTCCATAAGTGAAGGGACTGGAACACTCCACAGCATCACGCTGATATGCAGAGGAAAAGAAGGAACACCGAAATAAATTACAGTCGGACTGCATAAACATTAGCACTATGTTTATAACCACAAAAGCACAGTCGATGGCCTCACGTTGCATCTGTAGAGACAGTCAGACCCTTTACAGCACCTTTATGACCAGGAAACTGGCAAACTGTCCGGCTGTAGTCGTACAACATGTAAGATTTCAGCTGAAGTCAGTTTAACAAATGCCTCTAAGCTAGCATGAGGCTAAAATGTATTCTTTTGTACAAGATCCAAATCCACATATATGTAAGGTAAGGTCGACACAGTGTTATCAAGGCGGATGGCGGGTGCGGGTCATGGCACAAAAACCCGCCATATATTCATGGCGTGGCGAACATGGCGGATAGCCTAAAAACCGCTAAGCCATGGCGCATGTAAAGTTGCAGCGAAAATGCTTATATTCTACAGCTGAAAGCTGGAAACACCATATGTAAAAGAAACATAGCTTAAAAGTTCCTCGTTACCAACCTGGTCGCCAAATCTCAAAGTCGAATATCTGCAAAACAAAACCAAATAAAAATATCAAACTGGATTCAATGCAGTGGGAAAAAGAGCTCCAAATGCTACAGAGCATGACATGCGAGAAAACTGTTCCAGTCGAAAAAACCAAATAAAAACAAAATGCAAATAGGATCCCGACAGCAAAAAATAATAATCAGTGAATATTGCTGGGTAATATCAAATATACGACTTAAAGAGTAAACAAGAAAACATGAATAACAATAAAATATAGGTGAAAATAAACCAGCAATTGATCACGTCTTACCTGCAAGAGAAGTGCTCTAGCAGGAGAAGATAACCGTAGATCATATATTGTAATGCTTCTGTCACTGAAATTGCAGAAAAACGAAAAACACGTAATATCAAAGTTAGATGACCTAGTCTTAACAAGTGTATGAAAACTCAGCCAGAAAAGCCACAAAAAATAATAATAATTATAATAACGGAAACAGCGGCGCACTCACCTTATGCAGTTAATAAACAAATATATGGACCTGTACTATTTTCCATCTTAACTTGAACATATCAACTCAAGCTTGTAATGAATTCAGACCTGCCTGATGTTGCCAATATATTTGGTTCTCCAGGATTGAACCGCACAGATACAAATGTAGTCGTACAGCCGTCAAAACTGTTAACTGGCTGAGATCTGATTCAAAAACAAAGTGTTATAAAGTTGTGGATATGCCAACGAAACAAAGAACACTAAAAAAGACACGTGTTATGGTTCCAAATATCGACTTGAGGTCCAGCAGTAGCAAAAAGATCACCATCCCATTGATGGTCAACAGCCCTGTGAGAAAAATAAAGGGAACAACAGAAAGAGCAGTATGACTATTAAGCTATCACATGAACAAATTAAAATTAAGGTAGAAGCAGATAAATCTTACGAGAACGCATTTTTCCAAAAGTAGACCCCTAAAGGCTGCATTATGAAAACATATATCAGACATACACGAAGCAAATACCGTGGAGCAAGGAATTCAGGAAGGAACCATTACCTTATCAACATCATATGATGAGCCATAAGACTCCATAAGTGAAGGGACTGGAACACTCCACAGCATCACGCTGATATGCAGAGGAAAAGAAGGAACACCGAAAATAAATTAACAGTCGGACTGCATAAACATTAGCACTATGTTTATAACCACAAAAGCACAGTCGATGGCCTCACGTTGCATCTGTAGAGACAGTCAGACCCTTTACAGCACCTTTATGACCAGGAAACTGGCAAACTGTCCGGCTGTAGTCGTACAACATGTAAGAATTCAGCTGAAGTCAGTTTAACAAATGCCTCTAAGCTAGCATGAGGCTAAAATGTATTCTTTTGTACAAGATCCAAATCCACATATATGTAAAGGTAAGGTCGACACAGTGTTATCAAGACGGATGGCGGGTGCGGGTCATGGCACAAAAACCCGTCATATATTCATGGCGTGGCGAATATGGCGGATAGCCTAAAAACCGCTACGCCATGGCGCATGTAAAGTTGCAGCGAAAATGCTTATATTCTACAGCTGAAAGCAGGAAACACCATATGTAAAAGAAACATAGCTTAAAAGTTCCTCGTTACCAACCTGGTCGCCAAATCCCAAAGTCGAATATCTGCAAAACAAAACCAAATAAAAATATCAAACTGGATTCAATGCAGTGGGAAAAAGAGCTCCAAATGCTACAGAGCATGACATGCGAGAAAACTGTTCCAGTCGAAAAAACCAAATAAAAACAAAATGCAAATAGGATCCCGACAGCAAAAACATAATAATCAGTGAATATTGCTGGGTAATATCAAATATACGACTTAAAGAGTAAACAAGAAAACATGAATAACAATAAAATATAGGTGAAAATAAACCAGCAATTGATCACGTCTTACCTGCAAAAGAAGTGCTCTAGCAGGAGAAGATAACCGTAGATCATATATTGTAATGCTTCTGTCACTGAAATTGCAGAAAAACGAAAAAACACGTAACATCAAAGTTAGATGACCTAATCTTAACAAGTGTATGAAAACTCAGCCAGAAAAGCCACACAAAATAATAATAATAATTATAATAACGGAAACAATGGTATGAAAACATGCACTCACCTTATGCAGTTAATAAACAAATATATGGACCTGTACTATTTTCCATCTTAACATGAACATATCAACTCAAGCGTGTAATGAATTCAGACCTGCCTGATGTTGCCAATATATTTGGTTCTCCAGGATTGAACCGCACAGATACAAATGTAGTCGTACCGCCTTCAAAACTGTTAACTGGCTGAGATCTGATTCAAAAACAAAGTGTTATAAAGTTGTGGATATGCGAACCAAACAAAGAACACTAAAAAAGACACCTGCTATGGTTCCAAATATCGACTTGAGCTCCAGCAGTAGCAAAAAGATCACCATCCCATTGATGGTCAACAGCCCTGTGAGAAAAATAAAGGGAACAACAGAAGGAGCAGTATGACTATTAAGCTATCACATGAACAAATTAAGTTAAGGTAGAAGCAGATAAGTCTTACGAGAACGCATTTTTCCAAATGTAGACCCCTAAAGGCTGCATTATGAAAACATATATCAGACATACACGAAGCAAATACCGTGGAGCAAGGGAATTCAGTAAGGAACCATTACCTTATCAACATCATATGATGAGCCATAAGACTCCATAAGTGAAGGGCTGGAACACTCCACAGCATCACGCTGATATGCAGAGGAAAAGAAGGAACACCGAAAATAAATTAACAGTCGGACTGCATAAACATTAGCACTATGTTTATAACCACAAAAGCACAGTCGATGGCCTCACGTTGCATCTGTAGAGACAGTCAGACCCTTTACAGCACCTTTATGACCAGGAAACTGGCAAACTGTCCGGCTGTAGTCGTACAACATGTAAGATTTCAGCTGAAGTCAGTTTAACAAATGCCTCTAAGCTAGCATGAAGCTAAAATGTATTCTTTTCTACAAGATCCAAATCCACATGGATGTAAGGTAAGGTCGACACAGTGTTATCAAGGCGTATGGCGGGTGCGGGTCATGGCGGAAAACCAAAAACCCGCCATATATTCATGGCGTGGCGAATATGGCGGATAGCCACGCCATTAACAAAAAAATATGATGATTGCCCTTCACAAACCACTATCTGCACCATCACACAACTTCAATTGAGCAAGCAAAAATCAGTTAATTTGGATTCCAACATAACTGAAAGAACGCTATTTTTCGCAATTTCCCTTCATAAACATAGGCTGAAGTCTGTTGTTGAACTCCTAACCTAACCCTTCATTTACTGAAACACCAAATGCGATTAATCGGAAACCACAGAAACTGTAGTATCCCTCGCACATTTCACATCATCATCTTCTCTTCTCTCATAATTATTCAACAAAAGCATTTAGCGAGAGAAACGTCAACTCTATCGTGAAACCCATCCCAAACTACAAGTAGATCAGTCGCGTGAAACTCCAATTGAAATCAAACAGAAGAGATATCAGAGGAAAAAGGAACCCATCGCCATACCTTGGTGTTCATGCGAGGAATGTGAGGAGCCGTTCTAAGAATCAACATGTTGAGGAGCTGAGATGGTTCCCTTTTCTTGCAGCAGGTTTTGCTCGCTTTATCTTTCTACGATTTCAATTACTGATTTCGAATGTGCAAAGTCTTTTTTTTTTTTTTTTTTTTTTTTTTTTTTCCCAACGATAACTTGCTATTAGTGAAATAAAGGTACACCTGCTAAACAGCACACATGGCCGTTTGATCTGTCGCATTGCGCCAAACGGAACAAGTCCTCAAAACAGAGGAAAGAAAACCCCACAAGGGGCACAACACTTCCACATGGAGACAGAGGTCCACGAGGGACAAAAAACCGACAGAAGACGAACCACATAATCTACGACCCAGATCTAAAGAACCTGTAACAGAAAAAGCAATTATGCTAAATATACGACACTCTTCACTTTCAAAGATCTTCAACTTCTGGGTTTTGTTTTCGTCGGACTGAAGGCTCCACAAGGAAGAAAAGCACTCAACCCGAGAGTCGGGCAAAACGAGGCCCACTACGGGGAGCCTCGAGGCTGGAACGGCGGAGGAGGAAGTGGCGTCAGCAGGTGGTGGGTGGCGGACAGCATCCAGGCGGCGCCGGCTGGGAGGCGAGCGATGGCTGGGCGACGGACTGGGCTGCGGGACGGACGGTGGAATTGACCGTGGGAGGGGGACGGCATGAAGCGCAGGGCGGCGTGACCGGGAAGCAAGCCGCGGGTCTGACCATTGGGGCTAACGGTGGGCGGTGAACTTGGAGGCGCTGTCAACAACGAGCGGCATGGAGGTGTTTCTATTTTTATTTTTATTTTATTTTTTTGAAAAAAAAAATCGTAGAAAAAAATGAAAAACGAGGCTCCCCCAACCTCCCATGAGGTTGGGGGAGGAGGGAGTGCAGAGAGTGGGACGGTGACACGACGAGGGCGAGGAAGGGATGGAATGGGAGGAAGATGACGATGGAAGGGGAAGCAGCGCCGCAAGGTAGGGTCTCTCTCTCTCTCTCTGTTAAAAGCTTACTTATTATTTGCTCAAATAAAATATATCAATGTGCAAAGTCGCACTTACCTCTTTTTAAGCTTAAATCTTCTTTCCTCCCTCTCTCTCTCCTTGGTGTTGAATCAAGGGTTAATTACATGTCAGTCCTTTTAACATTTTTAAATAATGTTCAGGCCCCAATAAACTTTAGATAGTGCAATGTCGTTTGATATCAATGTATTTGGACTTGGTGGGTATAAGATATTTGTGTATGGCTATACAAGGACTTTGTTGATATAAAATTTTTTATGTTTGATATGTGTATATTAATTATGTGGGTAATGAGATATGATAGTGTTTGATATGTGTGTTTGACTTGGGTGAAGGATTTGATAAATTTACTTAAATGACTTTTTTGCCCTCAAATAAAATAAAGCTTTGTGGTTGTCGTTCTTATACCGTCTGCAATAATTTCATCAGCAACACGACAAAGAAAGCTAGCCACAAAGATGAACAAACCCTAATCATTTTCTCCATCAATCTTTGATCCAATTAAAATAAGGAAACGATGAGAAAACCTTTGTTAAGCAATTCTGATGAGGATTATTGACGAAACTCTTTTGTGCAGATTTTCTTAAAACAGAGGTGGTTTCAATCGATGTTGTAAAACTCGGGCTAGGCGGCGCCTAGGCGCTAGGCGGCCCTGTCCGAGGCGCTTTTTGGCTAGGCGGCTGATTAATCGGTGGAACCGTTATCGTCCGCCTAGGCGGCTAGGCGGCCGACTAGACGGTCTAAGTTTTTTTTTTGTATTTTTTTTTAAAAATTATTAAAAACAATTTTTTTTTGCAAAATTTCTTTTATAAATACAAAAAAAATTATTAGAATTGACATTATTTATTTAAATAGATAAATTTGATATAGCTTTAGTTTGGTATATTAGCATATAAATAAAATTTATAAAAAAATCGGTATACCGACTAATTTCCGCCTAGAAACCGCCAAGGCCCCGCCTAGCCCGCCTAGGCGCTAGGCCCCCCTCGGGCGCCCGACTAGCGCCTAGCGAATTTACAACATTGTTCAATTGGAAAAAAGAGCCCATCCAATCTATAACTAGACATTTACATAATTCCAAGAACGGATCATTTCCATTTATGATAATATCGCAACCAAAATTTCTTTCAACTGATAATCTGAAACTACAGACTACACAGTAATGAGAAAAGTTCAATTACTAGCAACAATTCGACTTCAGCCAACATCTTGGCAAAAAAACCCATCAAAAATTGAATTCTAACTACGCAAGGAAGGAATAAGATTAAATCAATTTAAGAAGATACCAGTTGCACTACCCAATTCTTCGCACTACCCAACAATGAAATGCCTAATTCGAAAATACCAGCGCTTGGGAGACGTTTCTTGATGAGCAGCTAGCAACGAGCTTCCTGTTGGTAGAGAGGGGCGCTTTGTTTCCTTTCAATTTTAGCAAGTGATTGTGGAGAGAATAGAGCAGGATGGAGATGGAGACGCAATCTGGGGCAATAGATACAGTTAATGAGGGGTAACATTGGTATTAAGATAATGTGTATTGTGATTCCCACCTCCATGCTGGGTATGTGGGTACACGACTTATAAATGAATTGCTTGTAATAGAAGGGTATAAGGACACAAGGCTTGTATAATTGTACAAGTATAACAAACACATGTAATTTTATCATACCCACGTCATAACCATTTATTACCCACTCTTACATGCGAACCAAACGAGCCGCTAAGGACCTACTTTTCAAAGCTCTGAGAAAGGAATACCCAAAACTATGCGATATGACATATTTACCCCATAACAGATGCAATTTACAAACCTCTGTCATCGTGTTCTCCAGAGCGAGCTAATCTTGAAGCTCTATTTCCGAATCTTGAAGCTCACATTCCTCCAAGAATCTTGACCTTAGGGAACCGACGACAATCGATCTCAAATTTTCATGGGTCGTAGTAACTAAGAATAATTATTAAAGATTGTAGAAGAATAATGCTTCAACCACAATATAATAATCTCTTGAATAACGACGAAATTTCAATTTTAATGGTCGAATGATGTAAGTGACACAATTTCATCACGGAATAACTGATGTGAGTTATCGATGTTAATCATGGAAAATGAAGCATTTTGACAGAGCCAATATTGTATTGCTATTTTACACGATTCCTGGGTAACACAATCTTCAACGATTATGACACTTCTCCTTTAACAAATAACGAAGATACAGATAAAATACCTTATCGTCCATTAGAAATAACGATGTTATAAATTGTTAATAACACAACCTGTACAGAAGCAAGGGATAGTGAGAACAATCGCATAAAAAATGCTATTGTTAATACCAACCGTGAGTAAATAGCATAAAACCTGTGAGTAAAATCATTGAATACCAACCGTGAGTAAATCACATAAAAACCGTAAATCGTATAAATACCAAGTCTTTCGTTAGAAATATCGATTCCCTAATTTTTAATAACATATGAATCACCATTTATAACGATCAATGTACGTGTAATACCACTTATTCATCAGAAACAATGATCTATATAAAGTTAATAATGTTACACAATACGCTAGAAACTGCATAAATCTCGGTGTCAGTGGCCCAATCGAGTAAAATCACGATGTTATATGTTGAACCGTGGTGTGAATAAACTAAATTTCACCGTGCACATTAGCAGTAAACAATTATATTACTGAATTTAATTTGATAAAAAAAATAAAATTACACAAATTAGGTTTCGTGATGATTGAAACGTTTCAAGGAATTAGCAAAACGTTTTTTCTTATTAATACCAAATTACGAAATTAAAATGCAACTTTTATGTATAAAATTTGTATTCGTATAAGTATATATGATCTGATGACCTAAAATCATAAAATAAGATGAATGGGACATGTTACATGGGTGTTGATGATAGTTGTCGAATGTTAAGTCTATTGTTCGTGCAAATATGTATGAATTATCCACACACGTTATAAAATCCCCACAAGCATGCTTAGATAACTGCGTTTTTTATGTGTAAGATTTGTATTCATACAAGTATATGATCACATGACTTAAAATCACCAAAACGTGATGATAGTTGTCGAATGTGGATGTTGATGATAGTTGTCGAATGTGGATATTGATGATAGTTGTCGAATGTGTGGACAAATATGTATGGATTCATACCAAGAATAGACTATTACTTGTTCATATAATATTAACATTATTAAGTCACTATGCGAAGCAAAACTCATCATTAAGAGTAAAAAGTTCAAAATTTATGAGTGAGATTTTCAACTATACACCTTAAAAATTCATATTAAGTACATGAATAACGCAAAGTAAGGGAGTTTCACACAAGCAATATTCTACAAAATTCGTGAGGGCCGCCCAAAATTCGCAAGGCCCGCCAACACAATTTCACACTGCAACACAGATATTTTGGAGCAATGCCATCGCTAAGCACACGATTGCAGACATACTTACTTCCAAAACATACTTCAACCCTCTTTAATGGCACCAAATTGAAGGACCCCACAAATTTGACCCCACAAAACTCTTTCCACAAAATTCGATGATGACCCAACTATAGAACACGAAAACGATAAGATTCTTGCACTTTGTCAACTTGGCAGCGAATTTTTTCTCTTCGAAGTAAGAGACTTTATTAGAGCTGATGCTACAAATTACACAGCGATTTGCAAGTGCAGAAAGTAACTTCATCTCCCTCAAGTACAAGTCACCTCTTAGTAACACAAAAACATCACTGCTTATGGGTAATGATGTCAAGTTCATGGTGAGCTGGACCGTGAGTTGAAAATGAAGGTCATTGATATGGTTGTATCGGACAAAACAGACACAAAAGCTGCCAGGCCATCACAAGTTGAAGACTTAACTTATCGATGCTTACCTACTGCAAACTCAATCGACTGTTGGATTCATGGAATTGAAGGTGGAGGTCAAGTATTTGAGGGTGCTACTGACTTTCGTAGCAAGCTTGAAAGGTACGCAATGGCAAGAAGGAAGTCATTCAAGTACATTAAAAATGACCCTCAGAAGATCATCACAGTTTGCAATGTGGAAGGGTGTAACTGGAGGATATATGCAGCTCGAAGGAAAAATGATGGTGTATCCAACATTAGAAGTTGCACCCTCGACCACACATGTGGGGAATCCAGTTTGCTAACGCGGGACCACCCAAAAGCAGATGCTAGATTGATTGCCGAGTTGCTTCAGCCTAAGCTGGGTATCGAGCCTCTTTACAAGCCACATACTACGAAGAATGACATGCTGCGGCATTATGGAGTAATTCGCTACCACAGAGCATGGTCAGGGAAAGAAATGACCCTAAAGAATATTCATGGGATTCAAAGAGGTTCTTATGATAGATTGAGGTAGTATTGCCATGCTGTAAAGAGTACAAATCCAGGTTCTGTTGCAGACTATGAACTTCAGGCCGATACACACAAATTTAGGAGAATGTTTCTGAGTTTACATGCTTGTCTAGTTGGCTTTATAAGGGGTTGTAAACCATTACTCTTCCTTGATGGAACACATATCAAGAACAAGTGAAGGCTGTTTGCTTAGTGCTGTGGCGAAAGATGGAAATGATGGCTGTTTACTGTTGCTTTCGTAGGTTAGAATTTCACAAAATATACTTACTTTCGCAATCTTACATCATACCAGCTTTATTCTTTTTCATAGTGGTTGACGCGGAGAGTGACCTTAATTGGGAGTGGTTTCTATTGAAGCTGAGGCACCTTTTATGCTATCATGGAAGAGATAACTTCATAGAATATACTCTTTTCCGGACCGGCATGCTGGCTTGGTTAATGGCGTTCCCTTGGTATTTCCAGGGGCTCACCATGCATATTGTTTAAGACATGTGGTGGACAATTTCAAGACACATGTTATGCAGTCTATCGAATAGTTTGTTATTTTGTTATTTTCTTAGTGGATTTGGTATTGGACTTTCATTTCTTATCGAGTCTCATTATTCAGGTACTGCGAAAATACCCATTTAGGAATAAGAAGCACTGGACAATGAAGTTGAAGAACGAAGCATGCTCTCCTTACGTGGATGATTTCAGAAAATTTGTTACAGAATTTGAAGAAACATTCCCTGTGCATAAACCGTTCATTCGAGAGACGAATCCAAACTGTTGGGTTTTTTTCATTGTTTCGTGGCAACAGATGGGGAATTCTCGACAACAACATTGCTGAAAGCTGGAATAGTTGGATTCGTATGGCTCGAGCACTACCAATTGTAGCGTTGGTCGATGAAACAAGACGAAAATTAATGGTAATGATGAATGATAAAAGAGCTGAAGTGCATGGAAACATTGGAGCTTGTGTAGCAAGCCCGAGAGGAAACTGAAGTCAACATAGATGAATCTCGTATATTGCAGGTTGATACTTCTTCTGGGTGGCAGTTTGAGGTCTCAGAACACGGGAAAAAATTTGCCGTCGACTTAAACAACAAGACATGCTCTTGTAGACACTTCGAGTTAGAGAGGATTCCATGTAAGCATGCATGCTCGTGCATTCTCTCGTTGCAACTACTTGCAGCTTTCTCCATACGACTTCTGTGACGCCTATTACAGTCTAGCAAAATACAAAGAGGCCTACATGTCTTCTATAAGTCCAATCTATTCTGATTTTGCAAGTGGCGATTCTATACCCGAAGATGTTATCGAACCAGACGTTCAAAGACCCCCAGGCCGTCCACGATAAAAATGAATCCTTTCACAAATTCGAGATGTCCGTCCACTAAAGTGCGGAAGATGTACGAAGAACGGGCACAACCGTCGGACACGTAAAGAACCAATCTAATGTTTGCTGCAATTTTTTTGGTCTTTTTGTCGTCTACATTTTGCACAGCTAAGATTTTGTCTATGAGAAGTTCTTTTGTACCTTTTGTAATGGGATAGTACGAATATTTGGTATTCAATTAAATTTCAATGCTTAACAGTCGAGTAACACGTCTTTCAAAAAGCGTACCATTTCATTCAACAAATAAAACACATTTGTTAGTGAAAATAACATTTCCTTAAACAATATAACATCATTTCGCGAATATAACCTTTCCTTCAAAAAATATAACATATCTGATCGTGAAGATACACCTTTCCTTCTCGTAAAGATAACCTTCCCATCGCTGGTCACTTGACGAATTTGCCATTGTTTGATCAATGTTCATGACCATATAAGTTCGAAATTATAATTTGATCAGTGTTGATACGTTACGAGCATTAGCGATGCTAATCGCGAGAAACAACTGGTATATTTTCCCTAATTGTGTAAAAAAGAAAGAGTATAGAATAAATAATCAATGTCTTACAGTTAATGACAATGACAGACACATAAATAACACGACTCTGAATGTTAATAACGCTTTTTGTGTCGGAAATAACACATTATGTTTACAAGCAATGGATCAAGAGGAACAGAATGAAAATCACAAACGACACTGAAAAATAGATAAAAACTGCATAAATCTCGGCGTTATTCACTCAATAAGGTAAAGTAGACCTCGATTTCTCATGGGTACTTCGAATTTATACTGATTACTAGCAAGAAACGGATATTATATTTTCCTTAATTGTGTAAGAAAGAAATACTTATAACATAAAATAAAATAACAAATGTTTCATGGTTAATATCTATAGTTGAATTAGAAGTAACATGACGCTGAAGGTTAATAACGCTTTGTGTGTCGTCAATAACACATCTGTATACAAGCAATGGATCGGGAAGAATATAACGAAAATCACAAACGACACGAAAAAACAATTGAAAACTGCATAAATCTCGCAGTTATTGACTCAATATGGTAAATCAAACCTCGATTTCTCATGGGTACTTCGAATTTATACCGATTACTTGCAAGAAACGGATATTATATTTTCCCTAAATTGTCTAAAAAGAAATACTTAACAAAGAATAAAATAACAAATGTCTTATGGTTAATAACTAACGTTGACAAATAAGTCACACATCATTGAAACTTAATAACGCTTTATTGGTCGTCAATAACACTTGCTGTATAAGCAATGGATCAGGGAAATATAACGAAAATCACAAACGAGCTTAAAAAACAGATGAAAAGTGCATAAATCTCGGCGTAATTGACTCAATAAGGTAAAATAGACCTCGATTTCTCATGGGTACCTCGAATTTACACCGATTAATATAATTTATATCGAAATCTAGATTCGATTTACCACTATGTTCTCTAATTTGCACCCTAATTAGACAAGTAAATTCTACTGCTTGCTTCGTCAATATCATAATCAATCCAACATGACATGTCGAATCGGTTGGACGGGGCAGTCGGGTTTTTTCGTGCTCGATTCAGTGTAAGAAAAATGAGTTCGATCATTAAATAAAAAATTCTGTTGATAACGTTTCGCAATAGCAAAGTAACACCATAGTGTTGAAAAATAACATATCGGTTGTCTAAAGTAACAAATATGCAGTAATTGTGTAACTCTTGATTGTTGCAACATCTTCTAAAAAGAGTTTGGACTTCGGATGGGAAGGGTGAAAGTTAGTCGGTATACTAACTCCTCATCTACAAATCAGCCGTAGGTTATTTTCTCAACGAATAAGGAATTGTAGGAGTGAACTATTGATATAATTTTAAAAAGCAAACGACAAGTCGAAGTTAATAAAATAGTCAAAATACATATTTTGACTATTTCTAAGATTAAATAATTAAACACTAATTCATTAGTTTTAACAATTGGTCCTGGAGACTTTTTGGTTCATCATGCTATTGCTTTTGAATTGGCACTGGACTGACATCTGGAAACTTAGCAGACAAGAATGAAATTCAATTAGTCCCACACTTACCACAGGAACGCGAACGCCAATCGGACCCTCCAATAAGTCTATTGGAATTGGCTCTGTATCAATGGTAAAAGTACCGCTTTATTTTAGACAAAAAAACACGTCGTGACTTTCGCTGGAAAAGAAAAGAGCAAAAGGTATTTTTGTCAAATGCTATTTTTGGGTTATTTACTCATATTTTACATAACGCAGGTCCTCTAAACTTATTCATTTTCTGACAGGGTCTGACGAGTAAATGAAAAGGTTAGGTGGGCCTGAATAAAATCATCCCTTGAATCAAAGGGCTGAATACAATTTTAGTCCTCATATGTTATTGCCCGTGTAATTGTCGAACCTATATTATTAGAAGTTACAATCTTAGTCATCCTATTTTAAGTCCTTCCATTTTTTGTCCTTACATTATTTTAGCTTACAATTTTTGTTCTCTAATTTTGACGTCCGTGTAATTTTCGTCCCTGTATTATTTGAGGTTACAAGTTTCGTCCTTATATGTTCTTATCAATAATTTTTTACTTAATTCAAATTTCCTTTTAAAACAAACGTTTCTATTAGCAAGCATAAATATAAAAAAAGTATAAGAAGACATAAAATTGGATTTCGATAGCCTTCCCAAGCTCATGACCTCGAATTCTTCATATTGTTGCAATGATGTTATTTTCATTATTCACTATAAAAATCTGCAATCTTAGTAATTTTTGTTTCATATTATTTAGTCGACGATGAGTTAGAGTTCTACTAATGTGAGGGACAATAACCCACTAATTGTTTCTAGAGTCCATTTTACCTCTATTTTATGTCTTTCTTATATATATATATATATATTTTATTTATGTTTGCCATAGAAACGTTAGTCTTTAACGGAAATTAGGATTAAGGCAAAAATTGTTGATAATAAAGCATATAAGGACGAAAATTACACAGATAGTAAAATATGAGGATAAAAACATAGGGACGAAAATTGCATGAATAATAAAATATGAGGACGGAAATTGTAACCTCAATTAATATAGAAAATATAGGGACGAAAATATAATATCAAAAACATAGGGACGAAAATTGCATGAATAATAGAATATGAGGACGGAAATTGTAACCTCAATTAATATAGAAATTGTAACATCAATTAATATACGGAAGAAAATTGCACGGACAGTAGTAGGTCCCAAAGTAAGAAATTTGAACAACTTTTAATAATATCAATTTTTTACAACCGAGGGATCTGAGTTGTAAATCTAATATCCTTAACGCACGCCACGGAAAAACCCTAAAAAGTGTAGCGCAGTTCTCCTTCCAAAAAAAAGAGCCCCTTCCATTCCCTTCCACTCCCCTCCCTCCTACCTTCCTCGTTCTCTCCACGGCCTCTCCCTCCCCCGGCCTCCGAGTTGGGGTAGCTTGACTCTTGTTTTTTTTTTTGTTTTCTTTTTTTTTTTCCAGGTTTTTTGCCGCCCATTTCTGCCGCCGCCCCGCTCTCGCCCACCATCCATTGCACCTGCCTCCAGTCGCTCGTCGTCCGCTGCTGGCCATCCTCCAGCCGCCAGCACTTGTCGCTCGCCTACCGTCGCTTCTTCCGCCTACACCGCCTTCCCCTCCTCCAACGTTGGGCTGGTCTCCGTCATCGCCCACCCCGCGCTCGCCGACTGTCCCCCGCCGACCCCCGCTGCCTTGAGTCTCCCCGTTGTGGGACCTCGTCTCTCCCGATCCTCGGGTTGGGAGCCTTTTTCTCCCTAGTGGGGTCATCAGTCCGATGAAGATAAAACTCAGACGTCGAAGATCAGGTTAAAGTGAAGAGCAACATAGATTTTGCCTAGTCCCTTTGTCTGTTACAGGTTCTTTAGTTCCTGGTTGTAGATTATGATGTTCTGTTTCTATCAATTTTTGTCCCTTGTGGACCCTTTTCTCCCCGTGTGGGATGTTTTTCCCTTGTGGGATTATTTGGTGCTCCTATGTAGCCTTTGTTTTTCCGGTTGACGATGTACCGGTGAGATTCCTTGAGCTATTTAGTGATCCTAATGCAAGCTAGCGTTTGGAAAAAAAGGGATGTGAGTTGTCACCCTAATTGTTGTTATGTGTTCAATCATTAATATTAGGTTTGTGGTCCGTTTGGTTTCCCCCATAAGTCCATATAGTACAAATAATTCCTTATTTAATGTTTGGTCATTGTTTTAAAAGGCGTTGTACGCGCGCGTCGAGGCACGCGATTGCGTTATTTTTCATCAAAACGCGTCGAACCGTGTTTTATTTAGAGTTTACTTTTTTTAATTGTTTTTATTTAGCGACGGCATTTCCGACGCCAAATCCGCCGAAAACAGTTGTTTTAATTATTTTGCGACGGTAAATCCTTCGCAAAACACAATAATTTTGTTGAAAGAAGACAAGTTTGCAGACGTGGGCTATTGCATAAATTTTTTTATTTTTAATTTCTTTTTATTTAAACTCCCACCGAATAATTAAAGCATCATTATTTTTGGTAGGTTATATGATAAAAATACATAAGCATATCCAAATTTATTCCTTATTTCATGACGATCATAATGACATCATATATTTTTATATCAATATAATTTTCGAAAATTATAAGAATCATTTTAATAGGATTATTTTAGTTGGACTGATAGTAAATCCAAACAGGAATGATTTTAGTTGATATGGGTCTCTATTTTATTATTTGGGATTATACAAACTTTCTAACATAATGTTCATATATATTTTAATTTTACATTTTAATCAAGTATTTGTACCTTATTTTTTATTTCATTGAACTTCTAGAAAAAAATATTGATTATTTAGTCTCATGACTACAATAATGAGATAAAAAAGTGACCATATTTATATTTGTTATATATTACATATAATTTATTGTATGATATCTAACTTATCCGAAATACTCACGCAATGCGCTACGCTATTCACGCTATGAGCTACCTACACTAAAACATGACATATTACGCTTTGCGTTTTTAAAACGTTGGTTTGGTTTAGTATTTCCAGCCCGCAATTAGTATTTCAGCCCGATAGTAGAAGAAGGGCCCGTAATAAATAAACTGTTTTATCAGGCAAGATAAATTATATTGGGCTTGTAATAAAAAAATTATACTGGACTTTTATAACCCCGCTTATAACCGAACGCAGCCTTCTTTTTTTTTTTCCGGTCCCGAGGTGTCCCCACACAGCCCGGCTATGGACTAACCGCCACACACTTCAGAGGTGAGACTAATCCCCGGGGTCACGTCCCAAACCCACCCAACAACGATAGCCATGGGCCTAGACCCATGTGGACTTCTCAAATTCATGTGAGAGGTGGGGTTCGAACCCCTGACCTCCTAGTCACATGACTTTGAGTGCCTCAGCTTGGCTACTAGAGCCAAGCCTCATTGGCTAACCGAACGCAGCCTTGAGTTCGAAGAATTAGCATCAATCACCGATGATGACCCTATTAATTAAATGTAGTAAGCGGCCATCTTTTTTTTTTCGGTCCCGAGGTAACCCCACACTGTCCGGCTAATGGGCTAACCGCCACACACTCCAGAGGTGGGACTAATCCCCGGAGTCAGATGAATACGTCCCAAACCCACCCAACAACGATAGTCATGGGACTAGGCCCATGGGGACTTCTCAAATTCATGTGAGAGGTGGGGTTCGAACCCCTGACCTCCTAGTCACATGACTTTGAGCGGCCATCAAAACAATAATAATTGACTTTGTACCAATGTTTTTAAAAGCGTTGTAGCGCGCAAAAGCATTTTTTTAAGGAAAACGCTATAATGCGTACCATATTTCGCGTTTCTCCTCAAAAGCGCACGCTTTTGATGACGTGTCAAGCTATATACGCAACAAAACGCGCTAAATACGCTATATCCTAAAATACCCACGCTATTTAGGATATTATATACAATAACTTAAAAAAAGGCCAATTTTATCAGCAAATCAGGCCCATTAATCAACAAAATAAGCCAATTTTTGAAATTAATCAGCCCAACTGGACATGTGCCCATGAAACTTTCCACCTAGGTGATGCCATTTATATAGAAAGCGATGCAAGCTCGTTACATAATGGGAATCGGTGTGGGACAACCGGACAATGCATTTGTGTTTTCATTAGAAACAAGAAGATGACAAGCTGACCGTTCTACCCAATTATGAGCTTTATTTTATGTAATTGTTTTCCATCTAATTTTATTTATTTTTTATCCATTTACCTCATATGTCAGCGATGCATTATGTGGGTGGACGTGGGTAAATAATACTACTAATAATTAATATGCTTTTTTTTTTTTTTGGCTGACCCCCTCGAGGGCAATGTTCACTAAATAAAAAGAGTGGTACAGTGTTAGCGGCATGCCGCAACCCAACTGGTAAAAGCTACCAGCTAATAAGCGAAAGAAACAAGACAGTAGACAACTACCAAGCTATACGCCACACACGCCGCATGGCGCATGCCTACAGCTGGTACTTTCCCGACAGCGTGGAAAGACGCAAGCAAAGAAGTATTTCGATCGCCTCAACAAGTTGCTCAGGTGTTTTCTGACGACCCTCCCGCCATCTCGTGTTACGCTCCATCCATAAGTGGTAGACCAATGAAGAGAGTGTATGCCGAAAGACCAGATGAGATAGATGGCGACCTTTCCAACGACGAGCTGCCCAAAGGATATCCGTACCCCAATTCGCGTGTCGCCAATCGAAACGTAACTTTTCCTGTAACAGCTCGAGGCACCGACCAGAGAATGGGCACCCGAAAAATAAATGCGTGGTAGTCTCAACAGAAAGTGTATCGCACAGGAGACACGTCGAGGCACCAGCCGCACTAGCAATCCACGGCTTATCCCGTGTAGCCAATCTATCACGAATGGTCAGCCATAGGATGAAGTCGTGCCGAGGGATCGACATCGGGCCGCCAAGTAACGTGTGCCAAGGAGCTATCGGCCTCCGTAACCGCATGCTGTTCCTCGCCGAGTAGGTGGTGAAGCGACCATCACCCGAAACATTCCAACGAACAAAATCAGCTTCCCCGGGGCGCACAGGGGGAAGAAGGGGCGCAATATCGAGGTACTCCCTCCTCGAGCAGGCTGGCCACCTCCATCCGTCCTCGCCTATCACCATGCTCAGACGAGAATCAATCGGGAGACCCATCACCTGTGGTCCCCGCGGAAAATACTCCACAAGTGGTCCCGTAAGTAACCACGGATCAGTCCATAGGCGTAAAGACCTACCGCTCCCGATGTGAAAATCCACCAAAGGTCGGAAGAGAGGACGAAGCTTAAGTAGCTTCTTCCAACTCCAAGAAGATCGGGCCGACGCCTGAACCGACCAGAGAGACTCGCGGTGGAGTCTGGTCCGCCTAATCCAGGTCGCCCAAATCGAAGTATCATCATCACTCAGCAGGGTCCAGAGAAGGTGCATAAGCAGTGCCTTGTTATCTACCTCAATCGAACGCAGCCCCAGACCACCTTCCTCCCTCGGTAGGCAGATATCAGCCCAAGCAACCTTAGCTCCCGACCCTCTCCATAGAAAAGTCCGAATGCGAGTCTCAATGCAACGTAAGACTCCCTTGGGGAGTAAGAATACACCCGCCCAATACGTGTGGAAACTCAGTAGGACTGACTTGATCAGCTGAAGACGGCCAGCGTAGGAGAGAGACTGATGTGTCCAAGATCCCAAACGTCGATCAAACGACGCGATGAGTGGGGCACAATCAGAAATGCTCAATCGCGAGGTGATCAATGGGACACCCAGGTAGCGGACGGGTAAATAACCCAAAGGGAAACCCATGATACCCTGAATAGCATCTTTCAGTCGATCCGCACTTCTGGACAGGAACAACTCACTCTTGTCATGATTGGCTCTAAGTCCAGAAAGCATGGCAAAGCACTCCAGACTCTCCTTAAAGATGGCCACTGACTCAATGTTCACGTGCGAGAAAAGAAGAAGATCGTCGGCAAAAGTGAGCATAAAAAGAGAAGTCACGTCACATCTCCAATGATAACGAAAACATCCTCGGCGATCAATATGCTCCTGAATAATACCATGCAACACCTCCATCACTAAAGTGAAAAGGTAAGGCGATATAGGATCACCTTGACGTAATCCGCGATGTCCTCTGAAAAAACCCTCCGACCGTCCGTTGATGCTGATAGAGAAGCGCGTCGTCGTGAGACAAGAGCGGATCCAGCCGACAAAGGTAGGGTGGAAACGAAGAGCCTCCAGCGTAGCGAGGATGAAGTCCCACTCTACCATATCATAGGCCTTCGCAAGGTCCACCTTGAACGCAACGCGCTCGGGCAGCCCTGCACTACCATAACCGTGGCAAATTTCCTGCGCCAAGAGGATGTTGTCCGATATACGGCGTCCCGGGATGAACGCCGTCTGCGTAGCATGCACTAAGTCGCCCAAGCAGCCCCGCAATCGATTAGCAATGATCTTTGAGATGATCTTGTAAAGTACATTGCAGCAGGAAATTGGTCTGAAATCCTTTGCCATCCGTGGGTTGAGGCGCTTAGGGATGAGGGTAATGAGTGTCGAATTCAGCTCCCCCAAAAGATGTCCCGTACGAAAGAATTCCCGAATCGCAAAAGAGACATCACCTCCAATAGTTGGCCAAGCATGCTTAAAGAAAGCAGCCGTAAAACCATCAGGACCCGGGGCCTTATTGTCCCCAATAGACGATAAGGCCAGCTTGATCTCCGCATCTGTAATCGGGACAATCATCGTAGCCGCGTCCTCATCGCCGAGAGTCCGAGTGATAAACGGCGTGACCATAGAAGCATCCACAGGAGACGTGTGAGCCGAGCAGCCCAGAATCTCAGTGTAATAACGAAGAATCTCATCCCGTACACGCTCCTCACCCTCATAAACAGCCCCAGAAGTATCCTCTAAAGAGAAGATGCGATTGGCCACTCGACGCGTCGCTACCTTCTTGAAAAAGAAGGCCGTGCACTGATCCCCGTCCTTAAGCCAAGCCAACTTCGCCCGTTGCGCAACGGAAATGTACTCAACCTCAACAGCCTTGGCATATGCATATCGGCATCGCTTCTCAAGGAGAAGGAGATCCGGCTCGGTAGGATGAGTAATAGAAAGCTCCTGCACAATCTCCAGGAACCGTTGCGCCTCGAGGACATTGCGGTTGAGGTCACCCTTAAGACGTCGGAGGCGCTTCATCGCACGCTTGATTCCACGAAGCCTCGTCATAACCGCAAACATGGGGTATCCCGCAACCTCCCGATGCCAAGCCTCCGCCACCAAAGACGTAAACCTGGGGTCATGTACAAGAAAATTATCGAATCGAAAGGTGTCACCTTTGGGTCGCGAATGAGTAACCGCCTCCAAGATAAGGGGAGAATGATCCGAGGTAGCCGGAAGAGCGCATCGATATGGCCGATCCCCAAACAGGGAGAACCAGGAAGGGTTCCCCACAACTCTGTCCAGTCGACGCCAAACACCAGACGGACCACTTTGCTGATTATACCATGTGAAGAAGGAACCCAATCGCGGCAGATGCCGAAGGTCCGAAGCGGTCAAGCAGGCAGCAAAATCAGGACAACCAGAAGCCGTGCCTCCCCGAGCTTCGTTTTCACAAAGTATAGCGTTGAAATCCCCCATCACCACCCAAGGAGAGTCCACCCGAGTACTCGAAACTCTCACAATATCAGCCCATAGATCCCGTCGTCCGCCCACCTGGTTAGATCCATACGCAAAGGAAATAAAGAAATCCTGGCGAGCAGCCAGATCACTAACCTTACAGTGAATAGCCTGACTCGAAAAAGACTCAACGGTGACCGCAACGAATCGAGAGTCCCATCCGACCCAGATACGAGAGCCCGGGCCATCATCATAGTCATAGAACCAGCTCCATTGCCGAACAGAATCAGCCACTGAAGAGGCGTTCTGTTCAGCCACCCGCGTCTCAATAAGACCAATAAGCTTTACCTCGTACTTCATAATCAACTCCCTCACCCCCCACTTGTGGTCTAACCTGTTTAGACCACGTACGTTCCAAGAGGCGAACGGGATCATGGATCACCGCCGGAAAGGGCTGCTTGACCCTTAGTAAAATCGATGTCCTCCACAAGATCAGCAAGTACATCGAAAGAATTCCTTACCCCGATAACAGGACCCGCACTAGAGGAGGCGAGGTCGGCATGCGTCCTATCAGTCCGGCGTCTAAAGGTGTCAGAAAAGCTATCCAAGAGATGCTCCAGATCAGCCCCTTTTTCAGTAGGTCCCCGCTCCAGCGGTTCACTTCGGTGCTCAACAATGTTTCCCACCGTCGTTGCCTCCACAACCGCTTTTTCCTTCCCTTTATCCTTGATTTGCAGCCATTCCTGCCGAGGTCGCGTACGGGGCTGTGCTCGTGTGTCGCGCGTGCCCGCAGGTCGTTCCGGACAAGGCTGTCGTGACGTGCGATGTACAGCATGCCGAGACGGATGCTTGGGCTGATTAGCCATAGTACGGGCCCTAGGGCAAGCCGAGGGTCCATGGGTCCACGTATCGCAAGTCTTGCACTTCTTAGGCCTCCATTCATACTCCACCCGTACAGCAACGGAAGTAGCCGAGCCACCGGTATGTTGCGGCAGCTTGATGTTGAAGCGCTCAACGAAGGGTTCATCAAGTTGCTTCGCGACGCACACCCGAGCGTAATCCATCCGTTCCCCAAGAATCGTCACCGTATCCGCAACTAGGGGCTTCCCCACCGCGCTCCCAATAACGCCTAAACCCTCTTGTGTCCAAAACTCGCCCGGCACGTTCCAAAGTTTGACCCATAAAGGCACTTCCCGCTGCTCCACTTTCTCAAATGTCATCCCGGGTTTCCAAACTTCGAGGAAAATAGGCTGCCCTTGCAAGAGCCAGGGACCTCCCTCCAAAACAATAGTCACCGCCTCAGCCGATAGGAATCTGAATTTGAAGAAGCCATTTCTAGTAGCACGAACTTCAACCAAGTCATTCCAAATCGACCTGAAAAAACGTTCAACGAACGGGAAGTAAGGTCGTCGCCCGATGAAGTACCCTACCAAAGTGTGCTCCCAATTCTTGAACCCCTTACTAGCCGTCTCCCACGAAGGGGAAACTACAGCAACACCATCAATGATCTCCGGCGCCGTGAACGATAGAGGAACTCGCGCCGGTAACGAGCGTGTTCCAACCGAGTGTCCAGAGTTATTCGCGTCCGCCACCACCGACGCAAACGATTGACCATTGTTAATTCGCGGGCCTAGGCGGTTGAAAGCCGATTCGCGTGTCTTCCCGCCTAGCGAACCGCAACCCTGACCGTTATTTGCCGCCGTAACCGGTTCAGTCTGCCTTGGCAAGATCGTAAGGTCGGAGATGGGCTCACAAGTCACTGGCGGCCCATTAGGGTTTGCATGGAAAAATTCCAGCCCCGATTCGCCACTCTCAGGAACGGCCGTCGTGAGCGTAGGGGACAACCCGAGATCCCGTCGAACCTCCTCACGCAATTTCTCAGGCCCGTCAGGGTTTACTAGGTCTGCATGTGCGCCACCCTCACCCGTCGATGCAGCCGCCACCGTTGAGTCATATCGAGTCGGGAAAATTCTATCAATCCGGTCACTGAATAGGTCTCGGCGAGGACGGCGATAAGTGCCGACCTAGTTGGATCCGCGTGGTGCAGATTCCTCCCCGATCCAGCGCGACCACGCGGTAAACAATCGCCGGGATTCTCCGTGAAGGCCGGGCTATCAGAGGATCTGTCCGAGAGATCCCGCGGCTGAAGAGACGTAGAGATCGACGGTCCCGTAGTAACAAGCTGATAATCCTGTGCTAGAGATTCCTTCGCGATTACAGTCGGAGCACCACCAAGTCGTCCAATCAAAGATTCAAACGCAGCCACGTCAAAGCGCTCATCAAACTCCGGGATAATAGCGCGTAAAGAGCCGTAGTTAATCGACGATCCAGCAATAGGATCATCCATATTGCGATCAAACCAATAGCGAAATCAAAGAAACGAGTGAAAAAAATAAAACCGAAGGATTAAAATCCTTCATCGCCGTCTGATCCCGGCGATGGAGGGTACGCGGTCGTACACCGGATATCAGTTGGTTTCTTACTTGGGCTTTTTATCGAACAGTTAGAGGGCGTGGTAACATCACCCAAAGTTTGGGCGATGGAGGGCTTTTTCTCTCAAGAGCTTGGGCGAGAAAAAAGTGGTGGAGACTTGTTGAGGATCGTGTAGGTACGAATCCTGTGATGAGGTAGCAGCAGAAGATGGATATCAAAAGAGAAAAGAGGGAAAATGGTTTTCTATTGCTTCCTTGTCTCCGTTTGGAAAGGGAGGAAAAGATTAATAATTAATATACTTTAACTAAAATAATATATGTTGAACAATATATATACATACCAACTAATTATACTACTAAATATATTTAACGAAACTTATTGCTAATTTCTCCACTAACTTATCAAAACCGAACAACTATGTCGGGAATATATTACTGAACCCAAATTTTATATAAAGCTTACCGAATAATGTGCTTATGATTAATAATTTGTTATAAATATTTTCTTAACATAATAAGTGGCTTGTTCGAAATACTCACGCAACACGCTATGCTATTTACGCTACACGCTATCTGAACTGAAACGCGACGCATTGCGCTATGCGCATTTTAAAACACTGCTTTGTACTAATGACATATCGCGTTGTTTGCAAGTCAAGGGTCTCATTTACATCCTTTCGTCGTTTTTTTCTCCAAACTCTTACCAACTTTAAATATTTTGGCAAACGAACTTAAATCCCGTATATTTTCTAATACATGTTAAATTGGGATATGTTGAAAGTAGTGTTTAATCCTACATCTTCTCTAATCAGCTCCTACAATATCACGCATGCTTAGTTCATATTTGGTTTTTTCTATTATTACAAAACACAATACATGCCTCGTCATCAAAACGTTGCATACATATCTTATAATTTTGTCCCCTAATCAACACACACAGCCATCATAAGTCTCCCACGTTTAGGATAAATTAAAGGGCAAATCAATGATGGATTAGGATGACCATTGACCTCACATTAATCAATTTTATCTTAAATTATATGAAATCTATAGAATTCAGCGTCGATCTTATCTACTTTCCTATTTCATTATTCCTTATAATGATAGTTGACAAATGAAAACCATGCCCCTTTCTTTCTTTATTAATACTTCTCCCCCTTTTAAAAATTCAAATTCCATTTTCAACCTAAAGCCACCACTGAAAACCGTACAATAATCCATGTTTAGACCATCTCCAACCGATAAACCCATTTTCAAATTCAAAATACAGTATTTGTCACATCAAATTATAATTCTTCTCCAACCATCAAACCAATTCTCAAACTCAAAAGAATATTCTCAAAATATTCTCTTTCACACAAATTACACTAACAACCCACATATTTTACAGCTTCACAAATTAAAAACAAAGAAAAATTAAAATACTATTTCAGTATTAATAAATAATTTTAAGTATTAGGTTTACAATATTAAACATTATTTACGTATCCTGCAATTTTAAAGGAATAAAATAAATAGAATATAATAGACTAATTAAAGCAATTTGGGTTAAAAACAAATTATTTATTGAACTGAGGTCTTTTCGAAAGAGTTACATTTAGGTAGATGAACAATACAAACCTATATTTGAGTTTTTGGAGTGAGAGAAAGTGTTAAATACTTATTTTTTGTTTCAGTTTACGGTACGATTGGACCTAATTTTTACCCTATTATGCGATTTCCGTCATCATTGGAGATGGCCTTATGTAGTTTTTCTCCCCACCAGAAAAAAACTCATTTTTGTTTTCCCAAATTTACTTTAGTATCTTTTGAGAGAGAAAATGGTGGATGAATCTACACCCTTCGGCCTTCAATAATGAGGGATCATCTCATCCATCTCCGGCGAGCAACAACGACGGTAATGAAACGGAAATATGCAAGAAAAGCAATTTATTCTCAATAGCAAAGGTGGGATGTTTAACAGTAGTTTCCAAGTAAAAAGCGTGGCAAGAAAAAAGCGATTTGAGAGAGTGCAGAATATGTCAAGAGGAAGAAGAAGATGAAAAGCGTATGGAGTCTCCTTGCGCTTGCAGTGGCACTCTAAAGGTATCATTTCAATTATTTACTCTGTTTAGGACAATTTATGTAATTATTCTTTTTCATCTGGGCTAATTTGGTCAATGAAGTTCGAAAGTTTTGATCTTTTGAATTTTTTTTGTCAGTTTGCTCATAGGAAGTGCATTCAGAGATGGTGCAACAAAAAGGGAGATATAACCTGCGAAATCTGCAGTCAAGTTGAGATTTGGTGTTGCATATTTTTAATCACACAATGTCAAGAAAAGTCAACTGAGTTATTCATGACATCTAGGCACTTAATGTAATAATTTTTCCATTCTCCTTTGTACAGATTTTCTCGCCGGATTACACGAGCCCACCGCCGAGAAACAATGCCGATGTTTTTTTTTCAAACGAAAGCTTGCTATCTCATTCATCAAAATGATAATTACATAGGCTAAACAGCCCTAGTGGGTCCCTCTGGTGACATGAATTTCCAGTAGGGACGAAGGCTCGCATGAAGAGCAACCATCGAAACAGTACTAAAGCTAAGACGAAAAAGAAACGTTGGAACAAAAGAAGAGAACTACTGTAATTGATAAACAAATTTTAGTACGTTTATTGTTGTATTTATTTGGGCTATATAGGATATTTTTGGTAATTTCGTGCATTGGCTCTATTTACACCCATTTAAATATTGTAGGACCTTCGAATTGTTATTGAGCGAAAGGGAACGAAAACGAGGCGAAAACGGTGCAAAACGAATCAAGTATGAAGCTGTCAAGCACACTTCACGGCCGTGAACACCTCGCAGGAGGCCGTGAACGTGGGCAGTGAGAGTAAGAAGTAAGCCTCTAGTGTCACGGCCGTGAACCCTGATGTACGAAGCCGTGAATGACGGCAGAGAGTTGGAGAAGCTTAATTCACGGCCGTGAACGACAGCAGAGACTTAAATAAAGAAAAGACCTCAAGTGTCATGGCCGTGAAGCCTTATGCAACAAGCCGTGAATCAAGGCAGAGAGTTCAACGAAGGAAAAATCCACTGATTCACGGCCGTGAATGTCAGTGCAAGAGGCCGTGACCTGTGCCAGAGAAGTCAATATTTAGGGTTTTAGCCGCCTTCACGGCCGTGAAGCCTATTGTAAGTGGCCGTGACTCATGTCAGAAAGTCAAGAAATAGGGTTTAAGCCGCCGTCACGGCCGTGAAGGCCCGATACGAGGCCGTGAACGTGCCTAATTCAGGGTTTTGGCCCAAATTCAATGCATAAAAGGGGAGTTATTCTCAGAACTCAAAAACAACTTAATAGGGACGAAAACTTAGAGCAAAGAAGAGAAGGAAGAACACTAGAAGCAGTCCCGTGATTCAGAGAAGCTCAAGGGACGATCCAACAACGAAGCTACGCTCATACGATCGAGGAAGGAGAGCTCCACCTCGGAAACGCCATATTCACTTCTTAGGGAAGTTTTTATGAGTTCTCTATCCTCGTTTCCCTTAAATCTCGTTGTTGTGACGTTCAATGTGAGTAGATCCTCTTGTGTGTTTGGGAGTGATGAACGTTGGGTTTTGTCGTAGTTAAGGCGTAGGATAATCGTGAACACGTGTATTCGACTATTTATCGTTCTATGATATTGCTTCTTTGTCTCAACATGTCTATGTGTTGATACGAATGTGCGGTACATCGTTTAGGGCGACAGCTAAATAACGATTAGGCCGTTCATAGACGTTAGGATTCAAGTATAGGGCGACAGCAAATACTCGATCCTCGCCATTTGGTAATTAACGATCTTAGATTCCCACGAACGTTTAGGGCGACAGCAAATCCGTGAGTGGGTAGAAAGTTACCGCGATTTAGTCGATTTTCACTTAGGAACGATATTCCGTAGCTTTAGCCGACAGCGTCCAGCGGGATTCGAATCCCAAACACATATTTGTCATCTTAAATCACTCGTATTATTTTTAAGTTGTACTACCTTACTCGTCAAATTCCTTAATTTGCTCTGTTAAATTAGTTCGTAGTATAAACACATCTCATCATGTTATTTAGGTTAAATATCGAGACGATAGGTAAATACTAGTACTCAATTTATTCCTCGTGTTCGATACTCGGATATTCACTGTAGCTATATTACAAACGATAGGTCCACTGCCTATCGCGCGTGATTTTAGTTATAATATATTCGTTTTAATTATTACTTGACGTACTCGCACAAACATTTATTTAAACGTACACGCTCGCGATCAAGTTTTTGGCGCCGTTGCCGGGGAATAGATTGATATTAGGAACACCCTAGTTCGGTAGTTTAGCTATTCTATTTTACATTTTCTCAGTTTTTCGTTAATTGCGTTATTTGTTTCCTACATCATTATTAGTATCGTTACCTTTTTCGACGTATTTGTCTAGTTCTTCGCTAAATTTCGCTTTCACTCATTGAAGGTACTGTTTGACAGTGGATGACCCGAAGTAGGGTTGTCAACGGGGCGGGTTCGGGCGGGGATCCAATCCCCGTCCCCGTCCCCGCGATGCATTCGGGGACAGAACTGTCCCCGTCCCCATCCCCGCCGGATCCCCGCGGGGCGGGGATTCCCCACGGGGATTCATATTTTTTAAAAAATATAATATTTTTAATATAATATATAAATTTGGATATTTTTTGTTATAAATATTATATAAATTATAATTTTTAAATCTTATTTGTATTATTTTAATATTATTTAATCTATATTTTGATATTATTTTATTATTATTCAAATTATAATTAAAAAGTATATATATTTTAATATATAATATAGGTTCGGGGCGGGGCGGGGATCCCCACGGGGAAAAATCAGTCCCCGTCCCCGCCCCGCGGGGATAAAAACTCGGGGATTCCCCGCCCCTTTCGGGGCGGATCCCCGCGGGGACGGGGAATCCCCGCCCCACTGCCATCCCTAACCCGAAGCCACCCATCAGGCCCCATTGTTGAAGGAGATCCAGATTTCGAGCGGAAGTTACGAAGGCAGCTCAGATACAATTCAGAAGGCACGGCTAGTAATTATCAGGAAGCGTTGGTCAGCTACTCAGATGACAACTCCCAGGAGTCTGCTGAAAATTCTCGAACAGAGACGTCCAAAGACAATCGAGAGATAGAAGTCGAGATGGCAGACCGAAGAGTACCGACCCACCAAGACCAAGAAGAGGAACAATCTTTACAAGATCTACTTAAGGACGCCTTCCTCGGCGGTACAGAATCGGCGATTGTTATTCCTCCGATCGCGAACAACGATTTTGAGCTGAAGCATGCTTGGCTTCAGATGATCTTTCAGACGGCTCAGTTTGAGGGGAATCCTGATGATGATCCGTACTCCCACCTGAAGGCCTTTCTGACAGTAACAGACACCATCAAGATCAGTGGGGTCCCGAGTGACGCGATTAAACTAATGTTGTTTCCATTTCCACTCAAGTACAGGGCGAAGGATTGGTTGGAGATGCTACCGCCCAGATCAATCACTACGTGGGAAGAACTGCGAGCAGCATTTATCGGCCATTACTTCCCCCTGTCAAAGGTGTTAAGGTTAAAGACAGAAATCTCTCTTTTTCACCAGAAGGATTCAGAGAATCTTTACGAGGTATGGGAGAGGTACAAGTCCCTATTGAAGAAGTGCCCACAACACGGGATGTCGAAGGCCGCCATGATCAATCGATTTCACGAGGGCCTCAATGATCAAACCGTTCATATGTTAGACGGAGCCGCAGGAGGAGGGCTCGTGAAGCTCAATGCCACAGAAGCCTGGAATTTAATCGAAGACTACTCGAGGAACAGCTTCATAAGAGGCAATACGAGGATAAAGACTCCAGGAATGTTTGGGGTGAGCGAGGAGACCGTTACAAACGCCAAGTTCGAGCATTGCAACAACAGATTGCAGCTACCAATTCCCAGCTTCAGACGGTGATCAACACATTACTTCCAAAGGCGGGGCAAACACAGCCAGTACATGCCGTGATGACAAGCCCATCACCTCAGAAGCCGTATACACCACAGTGCGAGATTTGTGGCGCAGCTCATGAGACCTCAGAGTGCCAATTAGGGCAATCATTGGAGCACGTGGACTATATGGGGAATTACCAAGGCCAGCGGAGTTTTCAACCTCGAGCGCATCCAAATCTGGCGTATGGGAACCAAAACCACCATGGGCAGGGGCCACCAGGATTTGAACCTAGACCATATGGTTTCCAAGGAGGAACATCACGTCCGTATCAGAACGCGTCTGCAGGGTCGGGATCCGATGATATGCGGGAGATGAAGGATATGATGAAGACGCTCCTCACAAACTTCAGCAACACCACTCAAGCCCACGAGAGTCGAATGAATAAGATAGAGGAGTACATAGAAGTACGTGCCCAGAACACCGACGCTTCTATCAAGAAATTGGAGGAGCAAGTGGGCCAGTTAGCAAAGCAACTGGCAGGACGAAATCAAGGATCACTCCCGAGCTACACCGAGCCAAACCCTAAGGAGTATTGCAACGCGGTAACCCTGATAAGCAAGAGAGAATTGCAAGAAGTACCCGCCAAGCAGAATTCAAAGGAGATAACAGATTTCGAGAGCCACGACGAGCTAAAAGCGGAGGAAAGCAAAGGCAACGATGTCGAGAAGGTCAAGGCTGACAAAGGAAATGCGCGACCATTCGTGAAGCCGTACCAGCCGAAGATTCCATATCCAGCTCGGTTGAGGGAGGTCGAACCCGAAAAGAAGGAGAACGCGCATGGAAAAGAAAAGGAGGAGGGGATTGCTCCAAGACCACCAGTCAATTCTTACACACCGAAGATTCCATATCCGGCTAGGTTAACAAGGGCGATGACTGACGAACCATTTGGTACATACTTAGAGGAACAACGCACCAAGAAGGAAGTGAAGCCGGTCAATCGTGTCGAGGAAGAGAAAGTCGACAAGGAGATGGAGGTCGTGACTACACCATCTGTCAAGGCGTTTCAACCAAAGAAGTATATTGTTGACGACGAGTTCGGTAAATTTCTTTCTCTTTTCAAGCAACTACATATTAACTTACCGCTCGTCGAAGTCCTTGCACAGATACCTCGATGTGTGAAATACCTCAAGGACTTACTCACGAACAAACGCAAGCTCGAAGATGTTGCTGCTAATTGTCTTCGAGGGGAGTGCTCTGCCGTCATGCAAATGAATATCCCGAAGAAGCTAAAGGATCCAGGGAGTTTCACTATACCTTGTCTTATAGGAAATTTATATATTCATAAGGCATTTGTTGATTTAGGTGCTAGTATTAATTTGATGCCTTATTCTATGTTTAAGAAGCTTGGTTTAGGTGAACCCAAACCCATTAGGATGAGTATACAACTAGCGGATAGATCTATTACGTATCCTAGGGGTATTATAGAGGATGTGTTAGTCAAGGTTAATAAGTTTATTATTCCAGTGGATTTTCTTATTCTTGATATGAAGGAAGATGAGAATGTACCTTTGATCTTAGGGAGACCATTTTTAGCCACTGGAGAAACCATGATAGATGTTAAAAACGGCAGCTTGACGTTTACTATAGATGGAGAGAAAGTAACATTTTGCATGGCGGAAACTAAGAATGATGATATCAGCAAGCATGAAAATAATTATTCCTATCCTGATTTTATTGATCAAAATTCTTCTATGTCTTTTTCAAGTTTATTGCAGGTTATCGAGAAGAAAGACACGAGGATAATCGAGGGACGCAAAGAGGGGAACAAAGAGATGCGTTTGATCGACGGACCACCGCTTTTAGAGTTTGAGCGGCAGCCAAACCATTTCAGTTGCGATTTTCCCGAGGGCGGTCCAAAACAACCGATGACAGTCCCCTCCAACCGTTTTTCCAAACCACCTTGAAGACTCGCTCGACTACGTCCAGCTCAAGACGTTAAAGACGCGCTTCTTGGGAGGCAATCCATGTATTTTCTTTTATGTTTTAGGCATTACAATATATAAAAAAAATATATAATAATTAAAAAAACTAAATTAAATTAAATAAAAAAATTAATATAAAAAATTAATCTAAAACTATATATAAATTAAATAAAACTATAATAATAATAACAACATTAAATTTTAATTAATAATAAATTTATTGCGAATATTGAGGATGGGTACAACGCAGAATCTAGAGACGAGATAGGAATGATAGTTTTATTTCATAAAAGATGGTTACAACACCATTACAACGTGTGAATGTCCAACACAAAAGCAAATTAAAACTGCGAATAACAGACAGAACAATAGTTTATTTTGCTTCATAAGCGCGGTTACACACAAGTGCACCTTGTGATAACCCAACACACGAAAGCAAGTAAAACTCCAAACAAACCCAAAAGAAGAGCAAGGTAGAGTGACAGCATATCTAAATTATGACGAATCCTTGCATATTCTTCACTCTCATTCTCACGGGCTTGCTGTTGTCCCCAATTCATAGTGGCTAGATAACTCTGAATATCGAAAATAAGATTGTTGAAGACGTGGGATTTATGGTAGATGATGCTATTGTGTTGTTCTATCAATGTCTATTTAAAGGCATGAAGGACACAAAAACATCATTATCAAACCCAGCAAATCAAATAAATAATACAGACGAATTTTTGACTTGGAGATCTAACACCGCGCGAGAAAGTGATATTTCCTTGTCGATTATCATATTTTTCCTCGCGCCAATCGTTCTCGAAAAAAAATATTAAATAATAATAAGTATAATACTTAAAAAAAAGAAATAAAAATTTGCAGTCACGGCCAAGGACTCATGAGTCACGGCCGCGACTAGGAAGTTCACGACCTCTAGCCTTATCAATCACGGCCATGAACATGACAACAATGGTCACTGCCGCACTTCACGGCCAAGGGCTTAATCACTCACGGCCGTGAAGCTTTGATCAACAATGAATATCGCTCACTGCCTCAAGTCACGGCCATAGGCATACACCTCACGGCCGTGACACGTGCGGGAAATAACATATTAAAAAAAAACATAATGTATAAAAAAAATAAATAAATAAATAAATAATAATAATAATAAACAATTAAAAACAACATAATAATAATAAAAAAACAAAACAAAAAAAAGAGAGAAATAATTTACAAATAATACTAATAATATAAAAAATAGTAATAACAAAAAAAATAATAAATAAAATAATAAGAAATATAATAATAAAAAAATCTAAATAAATAAATAAATAAAATAATAATAAAATAAATATAAAAAACAAAGAAAACAACAAAAAAACAAAAAAATAAATAAATAAAAGCCAAAAAGAAAAGCAAAAGAAAAACAAATTAATTAAAATAAAATACAAAAATTAAAACAAAAATAATATATATTAATAAAACAGTGAAAATATATATATATATATATATATATTAAAAAGAAATATTTATTTATAAAAAATATAATATAACAAATAATAATAATAAGAATAAAAAAAATTATTAAGTTGTCACGGCCTATGGCTCATCAGTCACGGCCACGACATCGTTGGTTTAAGTCCTCTGTCCATCGTCACGGCTAGTTGCATTAACTTCACGGCCGTGACAGCTCCTGCATGAGCATTATGTCCTCTGTCACGGCCTCGTGAATCTTACTTCACGGCCGTGACTTATGTTTGTAAAAAAAAAAACAACAAAAAAAATAAGAAATAAATAAAATAAAACAACAAGATAAAACCTTAAACCTAAAAAAAAAAAAAAGAAAGGTGAATTCACACCAACTCATTACGCCGACCTTCACAGACTGCGCGAGGACATGCTACGCTACCATGAGGAGGCCATTCGACGCGACGAGGAGACACGGCGCCGGCAGGACGAGTACGAGCGTCGCAACAAACAAGCCCACCGACGCTACCGCGATGAGCAACAGCGATATGAGCTGGCTCTTCAGACCATGGACGCCGCGATGAAGCATACGCAGGAGTCCGTACGACTTGCTCAGGAATTGATGGCCCACCTTCGACCGCAGACACCACAGCCCCCACCACCACCTTAGTTTCTTGTTATGTTTTTCTGTTAGTACTCTTTTGTGTTGGTTTAGTAATCATGTCACTTGTGATGATTATGACTTTGTTTGTTATCTTTTATTATTTCCTATGTGCGTTTAATTTTCTTTTGAGTGTTTTCAGGAAACGTGACACGAATTCAGACTACGACTCAAAATATTTCAAAATCAGGTGCCACAACCATGTTCAACTACATCAAATGCTCGAGGCAGGACCACACCATTTTTTTTTCAGGGGAGTCACGCTCTTTTCAACTTCTTTTACCTTCCTTTTATTTATTTTACACGTTGAGGACAACGTGCATCTTAAGTGTGGGGATGGGGAATTTTGATGGAATTTTGTTGGAAATTTACGTGACAAATTTTTTTTGATGCGATGTGGTTATTAAATCTATAGAAGTCTGGCATGATTGTTTGCGTTCATCTCAAAGTGGATATCATACTAGGGAGTCTAGTGAGCGATAAAGACATGCATCAGTGATTTAATCTTTTCAGCAGGAATAGATATAGTGTTACTTTGAGAGATTCACACACATAACCCATGTTCCGTTGTGAGAGTTTGAGCTGACGAGCTTTTGCTCATTTTTCTTGGTTGTGTGAGTAGTGCATAATTTACGTCTCTCTAGAACTTGCTTGTTTGATACGCATTGAAATTGCTTTTAGTATGTTTTGTATGAATATGACGAAGGCATTAGGAAATAAGTCCACGGCCAAAGTTCCCTACCGCGACTGATCACCGTACTAAGCCTATTTATTTCTTACACTTCGTATATCATAAGCCACTAACCTAAATCAGCCTCCAGAGATCATCTGAACCCGAGTTAAGCAGAAGTGAAAGTCGATGTCAAAGTCAAAAAGCGTAGTCGGATGACGCCTCAAGACAACGCCGAAAACAGTCAAGAACCCCCTCTTCAACAAGTTTTAACTCACAAGGAGTTGGCGTAAGGGCAGCGCACCGCAATGCGAAAGGGTATTCGAAAAAAAAGAACAAAAAAAAAGAGCGAAAAAAAAAAGAAAAGAAAAAAAGAGAGAAATGGTGTGGCTGCTGGGAAACTGAAGCAAGAAGAGGATGAACTGTTGCGAAAAGAAAGAAAGAACCTTTCCTTCGATAATCTTCCAGTCTCGTGAATTCCACATCATCTATCATTTTGAGACTTGGGAGAAGAAAGACTTAGTGGAACGCAACAGAAATAAGAGGAATATGAAGACGGCGTAACTAAAAAGACTAATTCTTGGCGCGCTTTAGACAATGACATGGAGACCGACACGACTACTCGTATGTGATTCCACTACCCACTCATTACTATCTGATCCCGTTTAACCCGAGAAAAAGACCTTCTGATTCATGCTTACTGCTTTAAGTAGTAGACGTGCGATTGACTTGCAAGCATATGGTTTAGACTAGATTATTGCATGAATTGAGTGATTCACCGATATATTAGCCTATACACTGAGTGATTTGAGTGAATCCTTGCGAGGTGTGGATCTCAATTAGTAGTGCTAAGGAAATTCGTGTTGATTAGTGATGATTATTGTTGCAGTGTCCGTAATTGCTTGCTTGATACCATTTTGTGTTTTCCATCTGCGTTGGTGAATTGTGAATGGCCATGACACTATGTTGTTACCTTTTCTTGCTCCTAATTTGCTTGAGGACAAGCAAAAGCTTAAGTGTGGAGAGGTTTGATAAACGTATTTTAATACGTTTATTGTTGTATTTATTTGGGCTATAATAGAATATTTTTGGTAATTCCGTGCATTTCTTGGCTCTATTTACACCCATTTAAATATTGTAGGACCTTCGAATTGTTATTGAGCGAAAGGGAACGAAAACGAGGCGAAAACGGTGCAAAACGAATCAAGTATGAAGCTGTCAAGCACACTTCACGGCCGTGAATCACCTCGCAGGAGGCCGTGAACGTGGGCAGTGAGAGTAAGAAGTAAGCCTCCAGTGTCACGGCCGTGAACCCTGATGTACGAAGCCGTGAATGACGGCAGAGAGTTGGAGAAGCTTAATTCACGGCCGTGAACGACAGCAGAGACTTAAATAAAGAAAAGACCTCAAGTGTCATGGCTGTGAAGTCTTATGCAACAAGCCATGAATCAAGGCAGAGAGTTCAACGAAGGAAAAATCCACTGATTCACGGCCGTGAATGTCAGTGCAAGAGGCTGTGACCTGTGCCAGAGAAGTCAATATTTAGGGTTTTAGCCGCCTTCACGGCCGTGAAGCCTATTGTAAGTGGCTGTGGCTCATGTCAGAAAGTCAAGAAATAGGATTTAAGCCGCCGTCACGGCCGTGAAGGCCCGATACGAGGCCGTGAACGTGCCTAATTTCAGGGTTTTGGCCCAAATTCAATGCATAAAAGGGGAGTTCTTCTCAGAACTCAAAACAACTTAATAGGGACGAAAACTTAGAGCAAAGAAGAGAAGGAAAAACACTAGAAGCAGTCCCGTGATTCAGAGAAGCTCAAGGGACGATCCAACAACGAAGCTACGCTCATACGATCGAGGAACGAGAGCTCCACCTCGGAAATGCCATATTCACTTCTTAGGGAAGTTTTTATATGTTCTCTATCCTCGTTTCCCTTAAATCTCGTTGTTGTGACGTTCAATATGAGTAGCTAATCCTCTTGTGTGTTTGAGAGTAGATGAACGTTGGGTTTTTTCGTAGTTAAGGCGTATGATAATCGCGAACACGTGTATTCGACTATTTATCGTTCTATGATATTGCTTCTTTGTCTCAACATGTCTATGTGTTGATACGAATGTGCGGTACATCGTTTAGGGCGACAGCTAAATAACGATTAGGCCGTTCATAGACGTTAGGATTCGAGTATAGGGCGACAGCAAATACTCGATCCTCGCCATTTGGTAATTAACGATCTTAGATTCCCACGAACGTTTAGGGTGACAGCAAATCCGTGAGTGGGTAGAAAGTTACCGCGATTTAGTCGATTTTCACTTAGGAACGATATTCCGTAGCTTTAGCCGACAGCGTCCAGCGGGATTCGAATCCCAAACACATATTTGTCATCTTAAATCACTCGTATTATTTTTAAGTTCTACTACCTTACTCGTCAAATTCCTTAATTTGCTCTGTTAAATTAGTTCGTAGTATAAACACATCTCATCATGTTATTTAGGTTAAATATCGAGACGATAGGTCAATACTAGTACTCAATTTATTCCTCGTGTTCGATACTCGGATATTCACTGTAGCTATATTACAAACGATAGGTCCACTGCCTATCGCGCGTGATTTAGTTATAATATATTCGTTTTAATTATTACTTGACGTACTCGCACAAACATTTATTTAAACGTACACGCTCGCGATCAGTAATCAGGCAAGAAGACTACATCAGCACACATCAAAAAGTCACCACTGGATATAATCCCTAGCAACACCTCAATGCGAGCAAAAAGCTTAACCAACCAACTTATGCACAAGCAGGCCAATCGGAGCAGAAGATTGGGTGAATGATCCCTCTTGAGACCCTACACATTCCACCCGAAACTGCAGCCCTCAAACCCAAAACAGCAGCCATCACACCCAACATTAGCATCATCAGCATTTTAAGACAAAGCCAAGAACTCGTACCATTCATCCATTGCCAGACGGACAATATCGAGCTCTGATTTCCATTCCTTATTGAAGATCCACAGATTCCTCGTCTTCCAGAGCATCCATAAGATATACACTGACAGTTGGATACGGTCAATAAAACATTTTTGCTGAGGTCCTGCACATATTTCTTGCCACCAATGTTTGAACGTTATTTCGCTGCTCTGAATTCCGCTCCAATCAATGGGGGACAGTTTCCAAACTCTTTTAGCTCTCTCACATTTGAAAAAAAGGTGCTCAAGATCCTCGAAAAATTCCCCACAGCAGCAGCATATTGGGTCGACTTCCATACCATTTTTCCTCAAGTTAATTTTAGTAGGGAGAATATTGTGGATGGCTCTCCAAAGAAAGTGCTTAAGCTTATTCTTGACCTTGAGTTTCCAGATAGAAAGCCACATCCTTCTTTGTATCCTTCCCCTATCGCTGCCCTCTATCAGTCCTTCCCGACAACTTTGCACCGCTTGAATGGCCTTGTAAGCGGATTTGACACTGAAATTCCCATTCTTTTCAAGACTCCAAATTAAGAGGTCTCTAGATCCAGGGTTCTTGAGAGGGACCTTATCAATGATATCGGCCACCTCGTTAGAAACTAGTGATCTGATGAGAGTTGTGTTCCAGCTGATACCATCCTCGTTGATTAGCTCGCTGACCCATGTGACTGAACAAGGTCCTCGATCAATTGGCGAAGGGATGAATCCAGGGACATTATCCAGCCATGGAGAGCTCCACACCTTGACTCCTTTCCCGTCACCAATCTGATACCTCGCCGCATGGTTGAGAACACCCAGGGCCTGAAACCAGGACCTCCAAAGCCAAGAGGCCGACGCGGGACACGAGGCCTGAAAGAGACTAGTCAAAGGAAAATATCTAGCCTTAAGCACTTTAGACATTAAAATATTAGGATGAGTAATAATCCTCCACAGTTGTTTTCCAATAAGAGCGTCATTGAAGTTTTGGAGATCATGGAAACCCATCCCTCCTTGAGATTTAGGTAGAGCCATCTTACTCCAAGCTTTCCAGTGGGTTTTGGGGCAATCAACCCCATTTGAACCCCACCAAAAGTTTGAAGAGACAGACGCAATCTTCTTACAAATGCCAATTGGAATCTTGAAGCACGACATAGCAGAAACTGGAAGAGCATTAATAACAGCTTTTAATAAAACTTCTTTACCAGCGTTGTTGAGGAAGATGTTCTTCCAGCACTTCAATCTGCTCTGAACCGCTTCAAGGATATAATTAAAAGTCTCGGCCTTGGATCTTCCAATCCCAAGGGAAGACCAAGATATCTCGATCTGGACTGAGATTTGATTCCAGGAAGAACTTGTGATACGAACCCGGCTGGAGGTTCGCACGTGAGCTGAGATCGTCCTTGAAAGATACGACGTAAAGACGGACTACTACGGACTCGATAAATAGAATGGAATAACTAAATAAAGATAAAAAAATGACGCAAACCGGGAGTTGATAGAATGCAATTTGGAGAATACGAATGGCGAGGGTTGGACACGACAAAAATAAGATATACCTATCTCCTTCGAGCCACAACGAACGGTTTCCGAAATTCTATCCCGTCGACCCGAACCGACCCTCAAACAACAATATTAGGACGACGCCTAACACCTTTGAATTACGGGCTGCGTTTGGACGAGAGTTTTGACGCCACAACTAGCTAAATCGCAACAAAACACTAGTTGATAAGTCGGGTGGAATTGCGAAGCAAATCCGGGCTAATTTGCGAGAAACTAGCGAAAGGAAAATAAACTCACAAGGTTTATCGAATAATCAAAAGTCTTCTCTCATTACCGTTCATGCAGAACTATATAGAAGTCTAAAAGAAAAATACCTAATAAAGGACTATCTAAAAACTAGCTAACTTGCCCAAGTACCTATGTAGTCAAAGCATCATCATTAAGTAATGATTAAATAATTAAGTAGTCAATATGTCCTTCCAACATCTCTGACTTGATCGAGACTATTCCCATGCGGTTCATTTGGGCTCTCTCGGGCCTCTTGGATTCATGTGGGCTTCTCATCAAAATCGGGCCTCTTGGACTCATGTGAGCTTATCATCAAAATCGGGCCTCGGGTTCGTATCAACTTGGCTAATGCCCGCTCTAATTTCTGCGGCTGTGTTCTTACTGAAAAAGACCAAAGACTTCTCAACATTTACTAGTTGACCCGAGGCAGAGCCATAAGTCTCTAGTAGATCTTTGATAGTCTGCGCCTGTTGGATGGTAGCTTCACAGAAGAGTAGCGAATCATCAGCAAATAAAAGGTGAGTGATAAGAGGGCCTCCTCTACATAACTTGAGACCTTTATAACTCCCGTACCCAGACGCTTGTGAAATAGGACCGGAAAAGGCCTCAGAAACAATAAGGAATAGATAGGGTGACAAAGGATCCCCCTGTCTAATTCCTCTAGAAGGAATTAAGAGGCCACGCGGTGTACCATTGATGTTGAATGAGAATGAGGTAGAGCAAATGCATGAAATAATCCATCCAATAAACCTTTTATCAAAGCCCATTTTAGAAAGGACGTTTTCAAGAGAACTCCATTCCACTCGGTCAAAAGCCTTAGCCATATCCAATTTGAGAGCCATAAAGGATTTTCCTCTACTCCTAAGACTATTAAGATAATGTAGACATTCGTGAGCAACTACAACATTATCAAGAATTTGTCTACCTTGGATAAAAGCAGCTTGGCTAGAGTGAATACAGTTTTGAAGGCAAGGTCTCAATCTCTCCGCAATAATTTTAGAGATGATCTTCTATGCCACATTGTATAGACTAATTGGTCTGAATTGTGAAATGAGTGAGGGATTTTTTACCTTGGGGATGAGTGTGATCAGCGTGTGATTAAGGTTCTTAAGCATGCTACTGTGTCTAAAGAAATTCCTAACAGCATAGCATAAATCATGGCGAATGAAGGACCAAAAATGTTGAAAGAAAAGAGGATTCATACCATCAGGTCCTGGGGCCTTGGTGGGGTGCATTGAGAAGAGTGCTAACTTGATTTCTTCTTCATTGACAGGTTTGGTGAGCAGATGGTTCATCTTTCTCATAAACAAACTAACCCTGGTAAACAATCCCAACCAAAACGAACAAACCCTAATCAACAAATCGTAAGATCTAACACCCCTTTAACGAGAAAAGAAGGGGAAGAAAATAACAAAAAAAAAAGAAAGCATGTCGTCAACATCGACAAGCACTGGAAACACATCGGCTCAAACCTCAGCCGGCGGCGGCGGCGCCGAAGGGAACAACTCACAGGCGGCGCTTAATCTGGTGGATCAGAGGAAGAGGAAGCGAATGGAGTCTAACCGCGAATCAGCGAAGAGATCGAGGATGAGGAAACAGAAGCACCTCGACGAACTTTCAGGGAAAGTTGCTCAGCTGAAGAAAGAGAACTGCCAAGTTCTTACAAGCATTAGCGTGACGGCGCAGAAGTACGCGAGGGTTGAAGCTGAGAACTCGGTTTTGAGGGCTCAGTTCATGGAGCTGACTCAGAGGCTCCATTCTTTGAACGAAATCTTGGAATATACGAACAGTTTGCAGATGAATAGCAGTTTGAATTCTGGGATGTGTACGGCGGAGACGACGACGGCGTCCAATGATTGGTTTTCCGACCAGCTTGCGTCGGCGGCGGGTTTGTTCGGAGATGGGTTGGCGATGAACATGAACGGTGGTGGTGGTAGTTTGATGGGGTTTGGTCAGAGCCTTCAGTGTCCAATTGTGGCGTCGGCTGATATGTTTGCTTACAATTATTGATGTTTAAATTAGTCTTTCGTTTGTTTTTCTTTTTATGTTTTTTTTGTTTCTTTTATTGGGGTAAGGAAATGGGTTTGATGGCTTCTTGTCATGGTCATTAGAAAATGTCTTCACGGTTGTAGTTGGTGAGTCAATATTTGGCGTCTGTGATAATGGATTTAATGGGTAGTTTTGTCTTAATATAATATAATTATCGTTAATATTATTACTGATATAGTCTGCAAAAATGAAGAGAATCAGCAGTTTCCATAAATCTTCACCTAAGCGAGTTTATAGCAAATGATAAAATGTATAGTTTCAAATACGATCTCATTCAATACGAAAAAAAAAAAAAAAACATTTGTAAGAGGCTATTTGGGCCTATTTAAATATATATAACGGGCCACAACTCGTATTAAAATCAAATAGTGATAAATTAAACCCAAGTTTGGTATGTTGGATTGAAAATCACGTGGGATGTACATCAAAGTTCAAACAAAATCTTTATCTCAAGATTTGGAAATTATTTTCGCTCGTTTTACTTCAACCACATCTTCTTTCCCTTATATATTTGTGTGTAGGTATTGACAGAAAGGTCTAATCAAGAGGGAGAGGAATGATATGGTGCTCACCCTTATATCGGCACCTGCTGATTTGGCACCGCATGCCACTTCAACATCAAATGTGACGTTGCATTAATCAACACACTTTAGGTATTATAAATCGACACATATGATGCTGATGTGTCATGTTCACGTCTTATGTGGCACTTGTTGTGTGGCCTTGATATATTCCACATTAACATGCCACATCGATATTATGTGTCGATCTATGACACATAAGATGCGTTTATTAAGCTATCAGGCCCGTAGCTCATAGGAGGCCAGTGAGGCGGTCGCCTGGGGCCCAACTTCGGAGGGGGGCCCAAAAATTTTTATACATACATATATATATATATATTATCAAAAATAATATTATAGTTAAAAATAGATCTATAAAAACGTTAAGGAGACTAGACAAGTGTTATAATATACAGTTTGGCCTTGATATTATTAATAAACAAAGAAAGCCCAAATATTATACTTTATTAAGAAATCAGTCCAAACAATTAAAGCTTTTATTAAGGATAAAAAAGGAAACGTGATGTGCTTTCTTCTATACAATATCAAAAAGGCTTCGATTAGGTTAAATAAAGGGTATCCTTATCTGAGAAAATTGTTCCTTAATTTCTCCAGACATCAGTGTTCAGTGATTTGTGATCTTGAAGGTATATTATATTGCTCCTTATTTTATTAATTTATATGTTTGGCTTTAAGCGCAATTATTTTTTTCTTTCTCAAAACTATTGTCCAATTTCTAAGTTAAAGTTAATCAAGAATTATCTTCGATCAACTATGTCACAAGTAAATCAAGATTTATCTTCGATCAGCTATGTCACAACTGTTGTCCAATTTTATTAATTTATGTGTTTGTCGATTGAAACGGAAATGGTCGGACAACTAGATTATGCAGATCAGTTTTTGCCTCTAATACATTTAAGCGGGCAGTATTTATGTAATTAGTTTAAGTATTTTATGGAACATTCTACTATAAAATGTTTATTTTTCTTTATTTGTTGTTACATTTACTGTGTTAAATTTATGCAATATTATACGTATCTTATTTGGAAAATAAAAATGACCAGGGGCCAAAATTTTGAGTTTCGCTTCAGGTCCGACTTTCCTCAGCTACGGGCCTGAATGCTACATCATATTTGATGTTAAAGTGACATGCTAAATTGACACGAATAGGAGACAAATCAGAAGGTTTCAGAGCACCATATCATTCCTCTTGATAGAAAGGTCCAATCAAGAGGGAAGGACGAGCATGAAACATTAGTGTAATATCATCTCCCATAAATTTTTTAGAAACGATAGTTAATTAATCCCTTCGGAAAAACATGTTACGATTACGACATTCGTGTTGAGATATTTAAGTCCAGAAACGAACGAATCGAGTAAATATTGGTGGCTGGAAAAAATTGAAGGAAAAGAAAATATAAAGGTGATTTTGAATTTAAGTTACCAATAACATTAAATAAGTAAACTCCACGAATAAATAAACAAATTCCCACGAGCTGTAATTCGACGAATTGAACTGAACTGATCTCCTATGTCCTATCTATATTGGATTACCATTTATTTACTCAAAATTAAAAGAAAACTGAAATATGATAAACAAAAGCTAAAGGACAAGTAGATGAACTCAAACGTAGTAGTACTTTGACCTCTAATTTTCCCGGTAATAATAATAATTCGATCTTATCTCTAATCTTGTTCATATATTTATTTTCTGGACAAGAATATGCAGAAGTAAAAACTAGACCAAAACCTTACCACACCACCACAGAAACACACACACACACACACAAAGATCTCTTCACTGTATAACACACACTTCATCTTCAAAGCAACATTCCTTTTAACATTCTCATTTCATCAAACACCCGCCGTTCATTCGCCGTTAGCTCCTTTTTTCCACCCCAATGATAATTGATAATTCGCAGTGAATCCCCTCAGCTCTGCATTAATTCGCCGCCGTCCGATGGCGCTCCTCCACCCAACCACCACCGCCTCCGCCAAAGCCTCCTCATCTTCGTTCATCCGCTGCG